>BQNB010080364.1:0-29002 GCA_026074375.1 Tanacetum coccineum
TTCTCACGCAAAGTACTTGTGTCCAGTTTTAAAAGCAAGCAATGTTTCTCACCCTAAAGTATTAAAACATTTATTCAAAACAAGTAAAATATGGGGCTATGAACTCACCTTAAGCAAATGGTGAGCAAATAATTCAACGAAGATAAAAAAGATTTCGAACGACTCTAACCGTGACCTAACTAAAAGACGCGCTTTAAAAACGAGAAATGTTGATACAAAAGTTGGACAATCCTTGGCGCGGGATTGGTCTATGTACTTGGCAATCATTGCATTTCTTTATCATGTCGCGCGCGTCGCGATGCATGGTGGGCCAGTAGTACCCAGACCGTAAGGCTCTTGCTACTACAGATCGTGGTCCTGAGTGCATACTACATGAACCCGCATGAATCTTGCGGAGCACATAGTCTGCCTGAATAGGTCCGACGCATCGGAGCCATGGTTGTAGGAACGAACGTCAATAGAGGACACCATTTCGAAGTTCGAATCTATGCGCCGTGCGGCGTATTCGCCGGGCATCCTTTTGTTCATGAGGGAGCGTGCCCTTGCTTATGAATTCGATGATAGGGGTCATCCACGTAGGATCCTGCTCTTCTATCACCGTAGATATCTCCATCTCTGAGATGGATTTGTTCTTCAAGATTTCGACCAACACCTGCTTTGATAGGTGTGCGAAGCTTGTGGATGCGACAGATTGGCGCCATCCGTGGGACCCAACACTAAAAACACTGCAAAGATCTAGAATGACAAAGCAAGGAAACTTTACCCAGCGGACTCCGCAGGCGAAGAAACAGAGCGACCAAGCCTCTAGACAGGTCTCCAAGCAGGCCTCTGGAAGCGCCAATACGCCATATGTACTTGTCGTTCCCCCGCCCGCCCCTCTGACCGCGGTAGCTGTTGTTGCGACTGCTACTCTGGTCATTGGATTGTCTCCTGGACTGTTCCTGTGACCTGTTGTGTGAGTAGCCTTTTCTGCTGTCCGCGGCGGCGGCTTCTCCTTGAATGAAGGACCTTGTGCGTTTCATCAACTCATCAAAGGTTTGGGGAACCCTATCATTCAACCTTTTGATAAGTTCTGGGTTATTTATTCCATTCATAAACCCTGAGATCTTGAGAATTTCGGGGCACGCCTTGACATGTATGCATTCGTCCTTATAGCGCTCTACGTAGGCGCTTGTGGACTCCCCTTGGCACTGTTTCACCCTGGCAAGCTCGACAGGGTTCTTGGCACACTTCTTGCCCTTCGCAACTCTTCAAACCCATCAATGCTTCTGCGTGGTAGTTTGCTGAACCAGTTCCGCGCGTTTCCTACTAACGTGGAATTGAACATGTGGCACCACACGGGTTGTGGCCAGTTTTCAATGGTGGCCGCCGATTCGAAGATTTTTAGGTGGTCGTCAGGATCACCTGTCCCATCATAAGTTTTTACGTTAGCAGGCATGCGCCTTTTCTTATCCTCCGAGAAATCGCTAATGCGCCGCGTAAATGCGTCGACCTTTTGGCGACGCCATGGACGGGACATATCTTCGTCTTCGTCTTCACGATATTTGTTCTTGGATTTCCAGTGTCCCGTTTCTGCGTCCTCGTTGTCCGAGGAGTCTTCTGAGGACGAGCTTACTCTTCTGCGGCGCTTGCGCCGACTGTCCTCGGAGTCCGAACTTGGAGGACTTTCACTCGGGGAGCGCCTTTGTCCAAGCCTGCTGTGGACATCGCGACTGCCCAGCCTATCACGGACGCTGATGCGCCGGTCATTGTTTTCATGAGTGTCCAAGTTCTGCAAGTTAGCTGTTTGAGTACCCGAAACTTGCTTTCCGATTCTACCAAATACTGGAGGTCGACGGTTATCCTTTCTGCGCCTTTCCTTTCGGTGGCGCGGTGGAGATACTTCGTCCTCCGGACCGAAGTTAAGTCGGGCCTGTAGGCTCTGGCTTGATCTCTTTTTTGTTTCCTCTTGCATGAGGGCGACCAAAGTCTCGTAGTTCTGAGATACGAAATCACTCGGCGCCAGTTCAGTCGCGACCCCTTCCAGTGTGAGGTTGTCAGCCCCTAACTCGGGACCCTTGTTTCGAATGGGTGGGGGTGGCGGCTCGGTGGTATTCGTCCCTGGCGCCGTTTGAGGAGGGGTGGTGAAAGCAGCACGCTGTAGATCTTCCGTGCTTGTGATTGTGGCGGTTGGCTGGGTTGTCCCCAGGGACGGTCCCGTCGCTGGGAAGACCAGATCATATGGCGTATTGGTGCTTCCAGAGGCCTGCTTGGAGACCTGTCTAGAGGCTTGGTCGCTCTGCTTCTTCGCCTGCGGAGTCCGCTGGGTAAAGTTTCCTTGCTTTGTCATTCTAGATTTTGGCAGTGTTCTTAGTGTAGGGTCCCACGGATGGCGCCAATCTGTTGATACAAAAGTTGGACGATCCTTGATTAGGTCCGAATTAGGAGTAATACGGATCTGCTAGGCTCCGGTTCCTGTATCAATTAAGTCTTGATGTATGAGACCTGCGCACTAAGAAAACAAAGCACCGTTAGGCTTACCGTGGGATTGTCTCCCACGATTATCCTCCGGCGTGAGAGTAAGTAATCGGTTTAGGGTTTAGTAGAAAGTTAGGGTTATGAGAGCATACCTTAGATGAGAGCCGGGGTGCTCTTTATATACTCACCGAACCCTAATGGGCTTTGTCCCATTAATTAGGTTAGTACCCAAGAGGCCCCACCGTTATTTAGTAACTAGTGGGCCCACCTCATGATTATGACTTGTTCGTAACGGGTGTTATAGATACCTGCGCACGTGTGCGCTAGTTGGGCCTCATGGGCCTAAATCCTCATCGTGATAGCCCATATGTCATGGGCTTCGCCATAGGCAGTACCATTCGGGCCTTGGAAACCCGTATTGATGTCGCTATGGCCCATTCATTATGGGCCTGAGTATAAGTACTATTCGCGGGTCGGGTTCATGACCCGAGGTCAGACTATACGTCATCAACTGCTAAATACTCAGATGAGTGCTAATGATAAATTTGGGCTTGGGTATGGGGATCATAAATATGATGGCATCTTGAGTTATGAAAATGAAGTTTTGCAAAGTGTATTTATGAGTAAGGAAAGTGAGTTAGAAAATCAACCTTTGTATGATAGGTTTGTTATAGCAGGAGGAATGCATGTTGTACCCCCACCCATGACACGGAATTACATGCCATCTGGACCTGATATTGAAATAGATTACTCACAATTTACATATGGTCCAAAATAGTCTCAAACTAGTGAATCTGAAACCCAAACCAGTGATTTTGATACCTGTTAATTAGATTGTAGTGTTGAAACACATGAATCTTTGCCTGAACCAACTGTAAATGAACCCAAAGTAGTAAATCAACCTAAGGTTAGGTCTGATGCTCCTATCATTGAGGAGTATGAATCAGATAGTGAAGATGAACATGTGTCTCAACCTACAAAAGAACAGGAACAACCTAGTTTTGCTAGTACTAATAAGCAAGTAAAAACTCCTAGGGAAACTGTTAAGAATCAATTCACACATAGTAAAAATCCTATAGTTGACAAGAAAGGGTTGGGGTATGGGTTTACTGCAAGAGCATGTTTTGTATGTGGAAGTCTTAGTTATCTTATCAAAGATTGTGATTTCCATGAAAAGAGGATGGCTAAACAAGCTGAGTTAAACAATAGGATGAAAAGGAATTCTAGTCAAAGGGAGATAAGGCCAATTTGGAACAATGTGCAAAGAGTGAATCATAAAAACCAATTTGTTCCTACAGCAGTACTAACTAGAACTGGCAAAATTCCAGTTAATACTGCTAGAGCTAGCGGTACTAACAATGTTAGTACTGCTAGGCATAATTTTAACAGACAGGCAGTACCAACTAATGTTGCTATGAAAGTTAATACTGTTAAGCCTATTATGAATAGAGGTAGACCAGCAACTATTTTTCATAAAACTTATTCACCATATTCAAGGCCTTTTAATAACACAACAGCACTTAAGACAAATTTTTCAAAACAAAAGGTTAATACTGCTGAGTTAAATGCAGTTCGTGCTGTTGGGGGGAAAAAGGAAACTGATGTTAAGCCCTCAGCAGGTTGTAATTGGAGACCAAAAGGACATTACTAGCACAATATCTCCAAATACAATAGTGGATCAAGTCTTAGAAATTGTTTCACTTTGAAAGATCCACTAGGCAGACTCAAGCGCAAACAGGCTTCGGTCCCTAAGAGAATCTAATCTCTTTTATTTCATGTGCAGGATTATCCACATAGAGCTTTACAGAATAAAGGAATTGTTGATAGTGGATGTTCCAGGCACATGACTGGAAACAAGGCCTACCTTGCTGAATATCAAGACTTTAATGGTGGCCCTGTTGCTTTTGGAGGAAGTAAAGGTTACATAACTGGGAAAGGTAAAATAAAAACAGGAAAGTTAGATTTTAAGGATGTGTGCTTTGTGAAAGAACTTCATCATTTTAATCTCTTTTTTGTGTCACAGATATGTGACAAGAAGAACAAAGTTCTTTTCACTGACTCTGAATGTCTTGTTTTGTCTCCTGAATTTAACTTACCTGATGCAAATCAAGTCTTACTTAGAATCCTTAGACAAAAACAATATGTACAGTTTCAATTTAGAGAACATTGTTCCTTCAGGAGGTTTAGCTTGTTTAATTGCAAAGGCCACAATTGATGAATCTAACAAATGGCATAGGAGGTTGGGTCATGTTAACTTTAAAAACTTAAACAAACTTGTGAAGGGAAACCTTGTAAGAGGTTTACCTTCAAAGATTTTTCAAAATGACCACACTTATGTTGCTTGTCAGAAAGGAAAGCAACACAAGGCCTCATGTAAGGCCAAATCAGTGAGCTTTATTAGTCACCCCTTACGGCTTCTTCATATGGATTTGTTTTGGACCTACATTTGTAAGGAGCTTAAACCATAAGACTTATTTCCTGGTTATCACTGATGATTTTAACAGGTTTAGTTGGGTGTTCTTCTTAAGAACTAAGGATGAAACTAGTGGAATCCTTAAGGACTTTATAAGACAAAATGATAACCAATTAAATCAGAAAGTTAAAACTATTAGATGTGATAATGGTACAGAATTTAAGAACAGGGATTTTATTGAATTCTGTGGGTCAAAAGAGATCAAGAGGGAATACAGTAATGCCAGAACTACACAACAAAATGGAGTTGCTGAGAGAAAGAATAGGACCCTTATTGAGGCTGCTAGGACTATGCTAGCAGATTCATTTTTACCTAACACTTTTTGGGCTGAAGCAGTTAGTACTGCTTGTTATGTTCTTAATAGGGTATTAGTGATCATGCCTCATAATAAGACACCTTATGAACTTATAACTGGTAAAATACCAATCATAAGCTACATAAGACCTTTTGGGGGCCATGTGACCATCTTGATTACCATTGACCATCTAGGCAAGTTTGATGGGAAATCAGATGAAGGGTTTTTAGTTGGGTATTCTCTACAAAGCAAGGCTTTTAGGGTATACAATTTAGAAACTAAGAGAGTTGAAGAAAACCGGCACATAACCTTTTTAGAAAATAAACCCAATATTGTAGGGAAAGGACCAACTTGGCTGTTTGATCTTGATTATTTAACTAATTCAATGAAATATCAACCCGTGAGATCAGAGAATCAAGCTAACAAACATGCAGGTCCATAAGAAGCTAATCACAATGCAGGTATAAAAGATAATATTGATGCAGGTGATTCTGAAAAAGAGGATGAATCTGCTCAAGACTACTTTGTACTGCCTATATGGTCTTCTTATTCTTCAACAGTCAAGAGATCAACAGCAAAGGATGCAGGTGAAGCACCTAACAAACATCCTGATTTAAAGACAGATGAGAAGCCAGTAGATAAGGAGGATCAAGTCTTTTTGGATGAACTTGAAAGACTTAAGAGGCAAGAACAGGATGCTAATGATGCAGCTGAAGCTCTCAGGAAGGAGTTTGCCCAAGAAACTGAGGATTTGCTTCTACAAGCAGGAGCTGCTAAAACTAGCAGTACTAACATAGTTAATACTGCTAGCACACCAGTTAGTACTGTCAGTCCTTATGATGGACTATCCTTCACTGATCCAACCAATCCTGACCAAGATGATTCAGAAATACCTGCACTTGAGGACATTTATAAAAATCCTACTGATGGTATTTTTACAAATTCATCTTATGATGATGAGGGTGCAGTGGCTGACTTTACAAATTTAGAACCTGTTGTGAATGTCAGTCCTATTCCCACATCAAGGATTAACTCTATTCATCCTTCAACTCTAATTCTTGGAGATCCACAATCAGCAGTTCAAACAAGAAGTAAAGTGACTAAAAGTACTGGATGTGACAATCCGTCAAATTCAGGTCGTATTTTATTCTCGAGAATTAAATATAATTTTCATTTTTATGTTGAGATGTGAACTCACTATTAACCGGAAGAAATTAGGGTTTACGTTTGCAAATTGAGTAACGTCAACGAAGAACCGAAGAATCCTACGTTAAGTATCGACGTTTATGTTATCGAATTTCCGTAGAAATATTTTTACTACATTCATTTTTATTTTTCGTGTCTCGTACTATTTTTACTTTTTATGAAAAACGACTACAAATCATACCTTTTTAAATATCGGACTTTGATAATACCCGCATTTTTACAAAATGTGGGACAAGTTTTTAAACACATCCTACTAAAAACACACCCATGTGGGGCGACACAAAAAGAACCACATGGTTCAACCATGTGTCAATACTTCTCTTCCAAAATGCATGTAATGCATGCATAGGTTTTATAAAGAGCTAGCACCACACTCCATCTCATTTTATTCAAAAAAAACTTCATCTCCTCTCTTGTTTCTCTCCTCCTTACCGTCCTATTAAGCAACCACAAACACCTATTCCAAAAAATTTTGAAGATCAAATAATAAGAACACTAGTGAATATGACAACCTAGTGTGTTTCTTGTATTTTGGGAGTGATTTAAAGGGTTTTCAAGAAGGATTTTGTACACTTTAGGGGCTGAAGTTAATTAGGTTTTATAAAATCTATTTGGTTAGATAAAATGATGGTCAAAGTGTTTTTGGAGTACAGACTAAGCTTGGATTTGAAGTCTACATCAAGTCTTGTTGTTATTGTTGATCATTTGATCATCATCATCATTTTCTTGTGGTAAAACTTTATAAGTTTTGTTATCATTATATTTTTGATTTCATTTTATGTATGTACATGTATGATATATGATGATCAAGAGGTGAAAAGGTTCATGCATGCATAGATCTAGGTAAGAAATGACTAAATCAATTATTAAAACTTGCTAGAAATCATTGAAAATTTAGGGCTGTTGTTAACAGCAAGTTCTGGATTTTTGGGTTGGATTAATGGTTGATTTGATTTACCTAGGTTGTAGACAATTGAGTTATGAATATATGGTTAATTGGATACTCAATGGAAAGTAAAAATTGAATGCGTTATGACCATTTAACCAAACGATATCAGTTCTGACCTTGCTATACAGATGGCACAAAAAGTCATAATTACGTACTGAGTTGGCAAAAAACCTAAAACTATGAGACCTAGATAAAATCATGTAGGCTCTGTACCAATTAGATGGTCAACCAATTCATTATGGTTTGTAAATGGCATCAAAAATGGTGAAAGTTAGTTTTTCAGTCCGAATTTACAACTTGACCTTTGTGTTGTGATTTGATCATAAGTATATGTATACTTAAAATAAGTATAAAAGTAACCTTGGATCTGTAATATATACTTAAATATGAAAGTAATGATGTATAGTTTTCAATTATATCATTTACGGTTATTAAAATACGACAATTTTTATAAACCTAAACGTATATAAAATTTTACGTCTACACGAACACTATAATTAATAAAACGTTTTTACCACTAAAACTCGAGGTGGTAGCACCCACTTCTTGGGAGTTTTTAAAAGATAACCTACTGATAATAAACATGTCCCGACCTCGAGAACCAGAAAATTTATAATAAGACTCATTTACAAGCTTAAATGGGCCATAAGGCCTAATTGGGCCACTAGGCCCAATGTATTAAAATAGACATATTGGACTTGGCTTTAAGCCCAACCCACTTAGGCTTAAATAATGGGCTAAGACCTGGTCTTGGGTTAATAATATCAACCTAATAACTTAAATGGCTTGCTTAATGGGCCTATTGGGTTTTTTGACCAATTTGGACAATACTAGTAAAATGGCTAATAAAAACAAGTTAAAAACATAGAAAAATTTAAGTGTGAAATATTTATATTTCAAGAGCATGATCATCATATAAACTACATGTATACATATACTTATTTAATTTATGAATTATCATTTATTTTTATCGACTAGAAACCTAAGACCCGTTACAATTTGTATAGGTCTCGGTTGATCTACGCACTTACGCCTGATGTTCTTATTCATTGATATTCTCGTCCGACATCACTAAGTGAGTTCTTAGCCTCGCATTTTTACACTTTAATTGTTTTATAAACCCGCGAGGGAGATAACATGCTTGTTTTTAAAAATAGAACACAAGGGAGATTGTATGCTAGTTGCCTGGATTATTATAAGTTAGCTTAACTCGCTATTTGGAGGCTGCCATCTCCAATCCGTGACGACTAGCTATCGTCAAGTGTCGGGAATATGACACAACGGATGCGTTGTATAAAGAATAATATGCACTCATAGCGAGGGTGTATAGTAGGCATACCTTGTTGGAAACCCCAACATAATTAGACGGTAACGTTTAATGTCATGAGGCTTATAAATAATCCCCCGATATAACTTTGTTTGGCCACATCGTTATATCCTGATGAATATTAAGAAATGATACTTGTGTTCGGAGATGAGATGTTGGGAACCCCAACATATTTTTATGATTTTATATGTAAACTCTATGGATTCACTCAACATTATTGTTGACTTTTAGCATGTTTTATCTCAGGTCCTTGAAGGTAATTCGGCGGTGGAGATATGAATGCCCGCTAAATAATTATTCATTTGAAAATGTTTTGTAAAACGTTGTATGATGTTGTTAAACTTATTGGGACCGGGATGTAAACTTTATTTTATTCAAATGAATGAAATTTTCTCAAAACGCCTCTTTTTAAGTCGTTTTCTATGATTTGAGTTATTATGCTACGACGTAACACCATTGGACCCTTCTGCTGACCGAGCTGAATTGAGGGAGTTACATATATATATATATATATATATATATATATATATAGATATATATATATATACAGATATATATATATATATACATATACGAACAGAAAGGATTTTTGAAGATCTTTTCAACTATAACTGTGCAAGCGAGAATCTCCAATTACAAGTGGACAAGAATGAGAAAGATTATTTATTGATATATATAAATCATGGAAAAATATGATATGTTATAGAATGAAATTTTCAATTATTTGGAATATTAAATGCTCTAATTATGTAATTATATAAGTACAAATTATGATATATGTATACTACGCAGATTAATCATGGAGAACCTAACTCCCCTAACGAGCCGAACGAAGCTATTCACGAAGTGGAACCCAAGTTATCCCGAGCCAACCACGTTGAGGATGCAATTCTTCATCTCAAAAACATTAAATTTCCAGGAATCAGTATCATCCTGAGAAAGAAGAAGCAAACTACCACCGGACTCCAACAACTTTCCATCAAAGGTTCTAGGGAGTTCTGTTTTTGTCAAAACCGGATGCTCATTCACAATCTTTAAGTTGCAATGCGAACACACATCGTCATCGGTAATAAGCCAATGCAAGGCGTCATTCCAATATATGGCATCATTAAATTGGGTAAAAGAATGTTCGGGAAACCTATCACCACAAAGACTCCAACCACTTTCTGAAGAGTAAGTCTCTATTTGACAATAACCAAAACCAAATTCATCATCATTTACGAAGTTAACATGAATGACTTTGTAGTGAGGTACTATTTTCACATTCCTAACAGGTGAGTTTGTAGGAAGCATCTTAAACAGTTTGATGGTTGGATTGCATACATATAGCTTATCAGGTCGGATACAACATAAAAGCAAACCATTGCAAGACTGCAAGACACGAACAAAACCAGGTGGTGCATCAGGGGCCGGCAGTAAAGATGACTGCTCTTTTAGATGGAATTCGGATTTCAAACGACTCAAAATCATATTCAGTTTGATACATTTCACTTTCATAAGTAGCGCGAAAGATAAGGAGACCAGCAGGAGGATCGATCTTAGGGATTTTTTTACGGCTAAGAGTGAAATTAGGTGATGTGATGAGAGATAACCAATGTTTGGATACTGATTTAAAGAGATGAAGTGAGAGTACAGGTAATCGGAGTAATATTTCACTCAACTAATCGTCATTTCCAAGGACTGCAATTGTGGATGAATATAGTTCGTTATCTGTTTCGAGTAGCTTTTTGGATCCTGTGTCATCATTACTGGTAAGTACCTCCGAACGCAGTGTAACTTCGGGCGAAGTTCCGGGAATGGTGTTTACAGAAAAGGTAAAACCTGTAAAAATGCAAAACCCAAATTAAGTATTGATACTCAAGCTCCATTTCGTTAGAAACAAAGCTTATAATTAATAACACGAGCAGTAAACATTCGTTAACTAACCCTAAGTAAGTCTTAATATCAAATTAATTGTTTGGAATACTTTTAATTTTAATTACTCAGAAATAAAAACAAATAGCAGAAAAATAGTTAAATAGCAATGACTAATAGGCGCACACAGCACACTCATTACTAACCTTCTAAAAACCATTTTCATGGATCATGACATGTGCCCCAGAGGCACATGATAAGTTGGGGACAGAAAGCTGTGTGTCACAGTTTCATTGGCTAGCATATGATTGTGGGGCCTGATAATGATTAATAATAATGATTGCTGGCCAATGAGACTGTGACACGCAGCTTATGTCCCTACCTTATCATGGCGCCTGGGGCACATGTTAAAAAAACCCTTTATATAATGAAGTAAGCTTTGATGATGTCATTATTGCGAAAAAGTAGAAGCTACTATCCAATAACTACTAAATTAAGGTTGTGTGTGATATAAAAACAGATAGAGTGAATTGGTGAGAAAAAGAAATGAGAGATATAGTGAGCTGAAAAATAGAAAGAGAGTTGTGTGATATAAAAACAGATAGAGTGAATTGGTGAGGAAAAGAAATGAGAGATATAGTGAGATTAAAAACAGAAAGAGAGCTTGTGAGAATCAAAATTGATGATGGAAATGCTTTTTGGAAAGAAATTGGGGTTAATACTGGTGTCTTAAAGTTAATGCTGCTCAGCTTAAACTTAATGCTGCTAAGCTTAAGTTAATGTTGTTAGGCTTAATTTACTGCTGCCCGTATTAGTTTATGCTGCTAGGCATTCACTTACTGCTGTTAGGCATAAGTTAATGCTGCCAGGCATAACTTCCTACTGTTGGGTTAGTTAATACTGTTAGGCTTAACTTAATGCTGCCAGTTCAAGTTAATGCTGTTGAGGGTGATTTCATAAATACTTCGATTAAGGGTTTCAATCACTCATTCGATCGATTTTACACCTTGATATACTCTCTAATCATAAACCCTAACTCAATTTCATCTTTAATCATCAAAACCCATCACAATGTCGACCCCAAAGTTTGCTAAAACTCACAATTTGGTTGCGTTTTTGGAGAAACCCAAAGAAAGTAATGGGTTTGAGGAAATTATTGATTTTCTAAATGCAAGTTCTGTCCAATATGCGTTAACGGTCAATCCAACCATTTATACTACATGTATTGAACAATTCTAGACATCTACTAAGGTCAAAACAGTTAATGAGGAACGACATATACAAGCCCTAGTAGACAAGAAAAAGGTAATCATCTCTAAGACAAGTATAAGAAGTGATCTTAAGTTGGATGATGCTGATGGAACAGTTTGTCTACCCAATTGGAAAGAATAGGGTATGAAAATCTTACTCAAAAGCTTACATTCTATAAAGCTTATTTCTCATCCTAATGGAAATTTCTCATCCATACCATACTGCAATGCCTTAGTGCTAAGACTACATCCTGGAATGAATTTAGTAGCACTATGACATTTGCAATCATATGCCTTGCCACAAACAAAAAATTTAACCTTTCCAAGTATATTTTTGACAATATGGTGAAGAACTTGGATGGTGGGATAAAATTTCTCATGTACCCAAGATTTGTGCAAGTCTTCCAAGACAAACAAGTAGAGGGAATGTCCAGGCACAAAGGGATTTATGTTACACCTTCCTACACCAAGAAGGTGTTTGCTAACATGAAGAGACCATGCAAGGGTTTTTCTGGAAGAGTTACACCACTATTCTCCACAATGATGGTTCAAGCTACAGAAGACATGGGTGTAAATATAGCTACTCCTACTGATTCCCATTCCACACCCATTATCACTCAACCATCATCCTCAAAACCTCAAAAGAAAAAATCAAGAAGGAAACAAAAGAAGGACGGTGCTTCTACAGAGCCTCCTACTGAAGAGACTACTCATGAGGAACATGTCTCTACCCCTTCCTATGATCCACATCCAAGTGGTGAGGATAGAAAGCAACTTGATGAATTGATGAGTTTATGTACCAACCTACAGAAGAAGGTCCTTGATTTGGAGAAACCCAAGACTGCTCAAGCAAAGGAGATTACTAGTTTAAAGAAGAGAGACAAGCAGTTGGAAAAGAGAAGGAAGTCAAGACCTTCAGGGCTAAGAAGGTTAAGAAAGGTTGGTTCCTCTAATAGGGTAGAATCCTTTAATGATGCCAGTTTGGGTGCTCAGGAGGATGCATCCAAACAGGGGAGGAAGATAGAAGACCTTGATGCTGATGCAGAAGTAACTTTGGTGAATGAGACTCAAGAGATGAATGATGACAACCTGATGTTTGATACAGATGTGTTGGAAGAGCAGGAAATTAAGTTTATAAAGGTAGTTGAAGAGCCTGTAGTTAGCGTTGCTACAACTACAAAGTCAATTCCAGTTAGTGCTGCTGAAGTAGTTACTACTGCCAATGTCAATGTTGAAGTTCCAGATGAACTGACTCTTGCTCAAACTTTGATTGAAATCAAAACTGCAAAACCCGCCAGTGGCCCCCAGTAGTTGAAATTACTAGATGAATGACTCTTGGGCACAAACTTTGTTATGTCCATAACAACAGGATTCAATTGAGTGCCCATTAAACGCCTACGAGTCCTCAGAATTAATCCAAAGATACTAGTGAGAGACAATAACTGGTGAATCCAAATATAGTAACGTGCGGACTATCAAGTAACTAAACCGAATTCATTCCCACCCCCAACCTGAAACACATAAACTAGCAACTTACCAATTCCTCAAGAAATATCAACTCCACCCTCCCCTACCTCTGTAAAACACTACAATACTATGATCCATTAAATAAACTTAAAGAACCATCCACGCTTTAAAGGGAGATCTTTACAATACTATTCTACGTTCCTTTTATAAGATTAAGGAACCCTAAACGCGTTAAGAGATAATGCTTATCTCTTCCTAGATTAACGCTAAGAGATAACTATTACTATAATTACAACCAGACTTAACATTCTGACCCAGCAGTATTAACTTTAATACTGCCAGACTTAAGTTAATGCTGGCAGACTTAACTTGCTCTACCAGACTTAACTTCTATACTAACAGTACTAACTATTACTCTATCAGTACTAACTTGAACTAACAGACTTAACTTTAATACTAACAGTATTAAGTCCGTTTACAATATTTTCCTAACAATCCTCCCCTAACTTGATCTTCATGCATGAACTTCAAGTTCCTTCAGAATATTCTTGATCTTTAAATACTTTAAGCTTCTTCTTGGGCTTTTAGAGGATTGTCTTAAACTTCTGTCTTCAAAATAATAAGTCTTTATGTCTTCAAATCTTGACAGCAACTAGTCTTTAACTCTTGTATCAGCAACCTTGACAATTTTGTACATCAAATCATAAAGTTTCAGTCTATTCTCATCACTTCCAGGTGTGTTAACTCCTGTGAGAGGTGAATCATTGAAAATGTAAATGGATTTGATGTCTCTTTACCAGTTAGCCATTAACTCTGGAGTAGTCAGTTCTTTGGCCACCAGAAAGGTGTATGTCCATGGTCAACTGAAAACCATTTCAACTCTCAGTACTTGAAACATTGGTGAGTTGAATACCATATGGTTTTTGGCAAACCATTACAGCCATCAACGGATTTGATATGCCTTTACCTGTAGCCGTTTGCTCAGGGCTAGTCATGCTTTAGTATAAATACTATGGTGCATAGATTACCATACAATTTTTGGTAAATTGTCAACCATGAACGGATTTTGTGGGTCTTTACCAAGCAGCCGTTTGCTCTTGGACTAGTTAGTTCTTATGTCTGTTAGACATGGTGAACCAAAGACCATTTGTTGTGTGGTGGTTAGCCAACACTCAAACCCTTTCTGCCTCTCCATGATCAGATGTGACTAAGTCATCATCATTAGAATCTTCAAATTCTTCTAACTGTTGTTTCACAAACTTGATCAGCTCCAAAGCCATAGAGCTTTCTTCTTCAGTTTCTAGCTTCAATTCCAACATTTGTGAAAGTACTTCCTTGGTCAGAGGGTATCTGTTTTCCACAAGCATATGAAAAACAAGTCCAGCACTTGTCATGATAGTATGTACCCCTGAGGAACTGTGTAGTTTCCAACTGATAAGCTTCCAATTTTGCTGTGTATCCCAAAAGTCAGCAGTATCACCTTGATTAAACATAATCATCAGATCTCCCCAAAGCATCTTGTCAAAGCCTTCAGGAAGCCTATCTTTATATTCTTCCATGACTAGTTCATAGATAACTTTCAAGTCTTCTCTGTCCAAAATTGATAAGACTCCCATCAAGGTGCGGAAAAATCTCTGATGTCCATTACTCCTTGTTACCTTATTCAGATATATATCTTCATCAGGTTTGGATTGATCATATTGAGGTTTAGTCGTGAGGAAAAATGACTGCCATTCAACAATGGGATATTGATGATCAAGAATCTCAACATCAATCACTTTATCTTCATCAGGAGCTATATGTAAGCATATCTTCAAATCATCATCTTCTCTTGTGAGACCAGAGGCATGCTTTCTTCTTTTTGCTTTTAACTTCCTCCTTGTGCCTAACTTTCTTTTCTTTGCTCCTTCTTCCTCTTTAACTTCCTCATGGACAGATTCATCCTTCTTTTCTTCCTCTTTATCAGTAGCTTTCTCATTCATCTTTTTGATTGCTCTTTCATCTTCTTCAGTTCCAATAGCCACAAAAGCTTCTTCTGTATCTTTCATATAAGACTTTGATCTCTTCAAAGGATTTAGACTTTAAATCAGCATGCTTCTTATTTCCAACATGCTTCAGATAAGTGATCATCTGATTTCTAAGCTGAGATATTTGTTGGTGGCTTGTTTTAATAGCAGCACTTCTTTGTTCTGCAAAGAAACTTACTCTTGGGCAGCAATTGTGTCATGTAAAATTTGCTCGATCCTCATCGAATATGCTCCTTTATTTCTTGTTTTGAAAGCTTTTCTGCAGAATCTGATCTGCATTTTAAATCTTGCTTGAATGTAATCAAAATTCAGTTGCAAGTGCTTCTTGTGAAGTTTTCCTCTGTTTCTACAATCTTTAGCCAGAAAGTGCATCCAAGATCAATTTGTCTTTGTTGTTTCAGCATCCATTTTAGCTTGCAACTTTGAAGCTTTCTCTTCTAAAATCTGTAGCTCTTGAATTTTTGATTTTTTTGATGCTTTGTACTTCGGACTTGAAGGTCTCTTCAGGTCATTGGCTCTTTTCCTTTTCTTCTCTTGAAACCTTTCTGTCTCACCAGTTTTAACTCAGCAGTATTAACTTCATAGTATTAACTTGAGGCTGAAGGTGTATATCAGCATTAAGTCAAGCAGTATTACTTGTGCAGTATAACTTGAGCTGAATAGGTTTTCAAAATGGAAGAATTTTGTAGAGTTGTTGAGATTGGTTTCCTTCTGTAAATCTTGCTAACAAGAGGTGCTTGTGATCTCTTTAAATCCTTCTGAGCTACATTAGTATGATTTGTGCAGCCTCTAAGGTGGAAGGACTTATTTGTTCTTCTTGAGCCTCCCCTGAACCCTTGCTCTTTTCAGGAGTGTTAGCAAATGTATTTTCTTGATCTGTTTGAGAAGGAACTTCTTGATTCTGACCCTCTGCATCCTCAGTTTCCTTTCTTTTCCTCTTCTTCCTCAACTTGTTTTCTAGCTTTTTGACTTTCTCTCTCAGCTGCAAGATTGCTGTTCCAAGAGTCTGCTTAGTTTCACTTAGTTCCTTTTCCAAGGATTTCACTCTTGATTCCAGTCAGGTAAATATTATCAGGTTCCTAAGTTGCTTACCTTTCTTCACTAGATCTCGATGCTTGATTCTCAGGCTCATGTGAAGGAGGTTTGGAGAATTGTGATAGAAGGTTCAAATGATGGACCTTCTGTATCATGATATGAAGGTGATGGAATTTGAGGAGATGGTGGAAGAGTTGGTTGGGTGTCAGGAATGGTAAAGATGGGTGGAGATGATGATGTTCCTACAGGTTGAATTGGAGGTGTTGAAGCTGTTGGTTGTACACTTGATGGTTGAGGAGGTGTTGATGAAGATTGTACAGGTTGAGTTAGTGTGGGAGGTGGTTCTGTTATAGATACATGAGATGATGAGGGAGTTGGTACATGGTGAGTTGGTGTTGGTACAGGAGATGCTCTTGGTACAGGTGAGTTGGTGTTGGAGCAGCACTTGGTTGAGGTGGCCTGCATCAATGGTTAGCATACGCTAGGCAACAATGGTTTATGTATCCCTTGAAAACGTCTTTTCATATTTCCAAAAATCTTTATAGTTATGATACTGGCGACAAAAAGAATTTTTGTTTTCTGTTTTGTACATTCAAATCATCTGAAGGAAAACGAGGGTTACATTAAAACTTTTGATTTGCTTTTTAAATTTGAGTTTCATTCCATCAAAGATAAGTTTTGAAACGTTTAAAGTCTCTTCCGGGAATGAAGATCAAGGCTTTATTTCTGAGTAGTGGCAATGTTGTAAGTAAACTGATCCCATCTAACGTTGGAGCTTATACAATTGAAGAATATGATGATTATGGAATCTCCATTGGGGTGTAAAGTGACTTTTCCAAAAAGTAAAAGTTGTCATTCTACATACCCATATTTTCTAATCCTGCAAAAATCTCTTCATTTTTGAACTGTTACTCTGGAAGGAATCTGCTAATTAGAGTTGCCCCCTACCAGACTCTTCAGTGAGTGTTATATTCAATAGAATCTATGGTTTGCAATAAGTTGTGAGGTCCATCGGCAAGTGTATCTAGCGTTGCAGTCTGCCAAACACTGCTCTTGACAAGAGATCGTAAGATAGGTGGATTGTGGTGAGAGCATACCTCAATTATTGCCCTTCTGAGGAAATCCACTATCTCTGTGTAACCAGCACTCTCAGTTTGGTTTGAGTAGAAACCACCTGATTGTGCTTATCGCAATACTTGAGTTGCGACATTGAAAGATTTGGTGAAAATATTTGAATCTTTGATAAATTAGTACTGGTGATGAAGGTACGTTTTGACGATTAGGTCTCTGGTAGTGAGAGTAATTTTTCGATTGCTTTTTGAGAAAAGATAATAGGGTAAATAGTGATAAGATGAAAGAGAATTACTTTATCCCTATATAAGTACTCTGATCCGCGTTTTAGGCGGCTAAACTATCTTAACGGTATGTATGATAAAATAAATGATTTTATTTCAATCAGTATTAAGTGAATGAAAGCTTACAAGACTCAAAAACTTGAACTTCCAGAATTTATATAGTCAACCAGTATTAATAGAGACTCATCAGACTTAACATATTTTCAACCAGATTTAATTTTATTTACAGCAAGTTGACCACAACATCATTACTTACAACCAAATTGCATCCAATTAGCAAGTGACAACTGGCATTTCCTTTTCCATGTCCAAGTTGATCTTGCTTCACCCTTTTCAACTCCAAGTAGTACCTGCAAAGTTAGTCTAAACAAGAAATACAATACTAATTTTAACTTATACTAAGCTGAATTAACCTAAGATAACTACCAGTCTTAATCCTTAACAACCAGTATTAAGTGGTTACCAGTTTTAACTTTTACACTAGCAGACTTAATACTAAGCTACCAGTATTAAGTTACTATATTACCAGAACTAATCCTAAATTATACTACCAGAATTAATTCTAACTAATACTACCAGGATTAATTTTATACTACCAGGATTAAATCTAATACTACCAGGATTAAATCTAACTTATACATAACTAAATAGTACATTATTAAATTTACACTTTTTCCTCCCCTTAAATGTAGCTTATGGGTTGATCATACCTATGCTAACCACCAAGTAATTAAACCGTGGTCCATCAAATGGTTTGGTCAACAAGTCAGCTACATTTAAGTCTGCTACATCAAATTGTAGGTACTGGTCCTAAGTGCTTCAAAGCAAGTGCATCAAGCTCTTTTCTAAAGACCATAATGTCATCAGCAGACTTGGATATTGGAGTAGAAGATGGCTTCTTGTAGGACATGTTGTGTTGCCTAGGAACTTTAAGAAGTACTTGATTTTCATCAGGCATCTTGAAGTCAGAGGACACCACAAAACATTCTTTGTCAGTAAAAAGTACATTTAGCTTTTTATCACATATCTGAGATATGGAGAACAGCAGCTACATACTCATCTTCAGTTAGTTGAAAGTAGCCAGTTAAATTTTTTTTTTTTTTATTTTTGTTTGTTTTTAATTGTCTGCTTTTTGCACTGCCATGAGATTAACCTCCTTCCAAGAAATTGGCAGCCACCAGTTGTTGACTTCCTATCAAGGTTAGCAGCAGCATAAACACTGTCAACGAATAAGCAACTAAGTCTAGTGGAGATTCTCTTGATACCAAAAGCTAAAGCTTTGGTTTTCCCTTGATGTACTTGAAAATCCTCTTGACTGCATAGAGATGGGACACCTTTTGGGGTTACTTGAAATCGCGAACAAGCACAAACTGCATACAATCAATCGGCCTTTGAGGCTGTCAGATACATAAGACATCCTATCATGGATCGATATAGATGTAAATCCACATCAAGACCTCCTTCATCTTGAGCCAAAGGGGCCTTTGTTTCCATAGGAGTAACTGCAGACTTCACACTAACAAAGTCAAACTTCTTTAGGATCTCAGCAACACTTTGTCCTTGAGATTATAAAGATCCCTTTCTTGTCTTGCTTGACTTGTAAACCTAGGAAAAATGTAAGCCTCTCCCATAAGCATCTCATTTGTAAACCCCCTTTCATTAAGGCTTCAAATTCATCACTCTAAGACTTCTTTGTAGATCCAAAAATGATATCATCTACATAAATTTGAACTAGAATGATATCCTTTTTATCCTTCTTTATGAATAGAGTCTTGTCTATGGTTCCCCTTCGATATCCATGCTTCTCTAAAAAGGTAGAGAGAGTAGCATACCAAGCTGCGAAGGAGCTTGAGTAGCCCAAAAAATGGCTTTAACAACTTATATACTTTCTTGGGGTGATCTGGATCAACAAAACCAGGAGGTTGAGAGACATAAACCTCCTCTTCAATAGTGCCATACAAGAATGCACTCTTCACATCCATTTGATAGACTATAAACCCCATATATGAGGCAAAGGCTAAAAATAACCTTATGGCTTCCAATCTAGCTACAGGTGCAAAAACCTCATCATAGTCTATCCCTATCTTCTTGGCCTATGAACCTTGAGCTAACCAGCCTTGCTTTGTTCCCTGACAACAAGGCTCCCCCTCGTCAATAAACTCTTGTCCTGTATACCCAATATAGTTCCAATTACCTTAGCACCAATTGGGAAAATCAACCCAAGACCCATACTGTTTTGAAGCTTGAACTTCAGCATTTCTTTCCTGCATAGCTTCAACCCAGCTTTCATCTTCAAGGGCTTCTGAGACTTTCCTTGGTTCAGATTGAGATAAAAAGCAAGCAAAAAGACAATGTTGTTGATCTTTATGATTGCTTCTTTGCTGTGCTTGTATGTAGCTCACTAGAGCATGACTCAGTGATCTTCCCCTTGAGAGAGCATCTAGCTGAACAGGGTGTATGGATCACCAAATGATTTGACGTCTGAGGATGAGCAATCTTTATCTCAGAGTTGTTGATTGTACTGACCTCTACCGTATCTGGTAGATAGTGGTTGAAATTAGTAAATAATCCATCATCATCATAAAGAAGCCTTTTCAAAGATACACTTCACTGATTTATCATAAATCCTTATTTCAAGCAACTCATCATCATATGCATCAGAGAAAAACTCTTCTATCATGATCAGCACTAGGAGAGATAGCTCAATTATTGCCAGAGTGAGCATCCTCAAAACCAGAATTAAGATTATCACTACCGATAGAATAGGGTTAAGTACTTGGAAGGTGCCGTGCTTGGTACTAAGTTCCTAAGTGCTTACAAAGCAAGAGCATCCAGCTCTTTTCTAAAGGCCTAATGTCATCACAGACTTGGATATTGTAGTATAAGATGGCAGCTTATTGAGGTGAGTTCTTCTTTTAGCATCATTTCAAAAACCCGCTGCTTTTCCAAGTTGCTTCAGTCAAGATGTAGAAGGAAACCACCATCAGTTTTTCAGCAGCCTCCTCAGTCTGCACATCAATATCAATGACCTCTTTTGAACCTGCAGGGTTAGCTTGATTTTGCAAAGAGACAGGTATATAGTTCATAGAGTCTGTAAGATAGTCTAAGTCAAACACCACCTATGGGCCTATTCCCTTACATTGGGTTTATCTCAAGAAAGTTGACATGAAGGGTTTTACTTCAAATCTTTTTGGTGACTAAATTATAAACCCTAAAGGCTTTACTATTCACAGAGTAACCAACAAGAAAACCCTCATCAGATTTCCCATCAAACTTTCCTAGTGGGCTAAGAGTATTGAGAATGGTAACATGGCACCCAAATGGTCTTATGTAGCTAAGGATTGGTTTGTGGCCAAACAAAAGCTCATAAGGAGTGTTTGTTCTGAGGCTTGTCACTCTTACCGCTGTTGAAGGTATAGCAACAGTATTGACTGCTTTCTTTCTGCCCAAAAGTGGTAGGTAGTGTGATCAGCAAGCATAACCTAGCAGCCACTATAAAGAGGACCTATTCATTTTCTAACACTTAGCAACCCCAGTATTGCCTGAGGAGTTCTTGCATTAGCTAAACACCAGTTTTTATAACCTTTTTCCCCGCACGAGAACTTAAGCATAACAGCGTTTTTAAAACTCTGTCCCATTTAACTGATCTAATGAATTATACTTTTTGATTAAGTCGTTTCATCTGTGCTATAAAAGTCTAAGATGTCACTAGTCTCAATCCTTGGTTGGCTAGAAAGCAAACCCAACAAAACCTTGAACAGTCATCAGTAATCACTAGACAGTAACTTGCATGGTTTGACAACTCCTCACAAGAGTAATTTGAGAGGTAGTCCAAATAATTCCATATGCAAGTGTGTAATGGTGGGTCATCATATCATCAATCTTGGCCTTAACAGGAGGCCTTGTGGTTGCTTTCCATTCTTACAAGCAACACAAGTTGGTCATTTTTTGAAACTCTTGGAGGGTAACCTCTAACTAATTTCCCTTCACAAGTTTATTTAAGTTTTTTGAAATTTAAGGTTACTAACCTCACTGTGCCATAATTTAGCATCATCAGATGAGCTTTTGCTAATAAAACAGGTGTACCTTTTGAAGAATCAACATTTTTTATAGATATGGTGAGTTGAAAACCATACAACTTATTTGCAAGTTGTCAACCATAGAACGGATTTGAGAAGTCTTTACCAAGAGCCGTTTGCTCTTGGACTAGCCAGTCCTTATGTTGGTTAGACATGGTGAACTGATAACCATTTGTTGTGTTAGTGCATAGCACCTTCACCAAGTGTTATCCTTCTTATATCCATCCTAGACTTCTAACTCTACAAACATCACTACTTCCTAATACCAGCTATGTAGCCTATGCTACCTCCAAAGGTAACAGATCCCCTATTGAATTCTTCAAAATCCTCCAGTTGATCCTAGTTACCTGTCATGTGCCCTGAGCATCCACTATCAAATATACCTCTATCTACCATGTTCTTCAGTGGATGTTCCCGCACATGAAAAAGAGAAATTAGTTTCTCTTAGGGACCCAGGCCTTCACAGGCTTGGGTCTGCCTTGTGGACCTCTAGAAACATTAACATTTGAATCAGGGGTTGGTCCACTATTGGTATTGGAGAGTGGTATTACTTGTCTCCAAACACAACCTGCTGAGGTCTTAACAGCAGTTCCCATTTGGCCCTTAACAGCATATTTATTTGACTTGTGTGCTGTATTCCTTGAAAAGAGTCTATTTACAGGTGACCTTTGTTTTGAAAAACATTTCTTTGGACTTTGAAGATTCACCTGAGAAGGATTAGGGCTTGTGTTGTTTGATACTGGTCTATTTACTCTAGCAGAATTAACATGCACACTACCAGAATTAACATGTTGCTTGCCAGTATTAAATCTAGAAGCACCAGACTTAATTTGAGTGCCAGAATTAACATGCATACTACCAGAATTAACATTTCCATGACCAGTATTAACATTTCCATGACCAGTATTAACATTTACCCTACCAGTTTTAATAGTTTTGCTAGCAGTACTAAGGTTGGGTTTAATGTTACTTAGTTGTACAGGTCTGGGAGTGAACTGATTTGCTTTATTCACCCTGTTAGTGTTAGTCCAGGCTGGTGTAGCTTGCCTAACATCAGCATGAACCACCCTTTTGCTCTTAAGAGCAGCTTCCTTGCCATCTTTTTCTCATTAAAGTAAGGTCACAATCCTTAATTCAAGTGACTAAGACTTCCACACACAAAACATGGTTTTCTTTCAAAAGAATATCCTTCACCTATTTTACCCTTTCCATTCACTTTGATTCCAATTATTGTCTATATATGAAAGGAATAGGTGTTGGTGTGAGTCCACTGTGGGTCTTAATGTTGCCTAGGAGTTTTTACATGCTGTGCAAACATGGTCAACTGTTTGTTGAGGTTTAGGCACTTGTGGTTGAGTCTTTTGGGTGGCAGTGGTAACCTGCTCAATAGAAGGTATAGGGATAGGGTCATCATTGACTGAATGGTCAGATACAGTTCCTTGTTCCCCATCACTGTCATTGGATTGACAAGTTGAGTAAACAGTGGAACTTGCATCAGACTCAATAGGACTAGGAGATTGAGGTTGAGGCCCATATTTACCATACTCATACAGAGAATCATCTATGTCCTCTTGTTCCCTAGGGGTATAATCACCACTAAGAGGATGAGGGACACCTTTATATTCTACCTGTTTGAATCTGCTGTATAGTGGGATATCATTATATCCTGCATTGGTTTCCCTAAAAGCAAAAATACCTCAATATTCTCTTCCTCATATCCTAGGACCTCAGCATTTGATTTTATGCCATATCCTAAACCTATCTTAACAGTTGACTCATCCCACAATCAAAATTATGCTTCCAAAGATTTTTAGAATATGCATACCAAGAATTAAAAATTTGTGTAAAGCATCCTGTCTTTTGACATCTTTCATTCCTATTCTTCTATATCTTTTTCATCTTTTTCATCTTTTTCAAAATTTGATTTGATTGAAAAGTTAATTTTTCATTAAGGAAGATTTTGTTAGTTGGAGGCTCTTAGCTGAGATTCTAACTTCTTAACAGCTATCTTATGGGCAACTAAGCAGCTTCTTGGTTACCAAATTCAGATTGCGTCGGGCTAGGAGATTGAGGTTGGGGTCAAAATTTACAATACTATACTACGTTCCTTTTATAGGCTTAAGGAACCCTAAACGCGTTAAGAGAGCATGATTGAGTTCCTCATCTGTAGTCTGCTTTACCCAGTTGATCTGACCTTCATCAATGGTCATCAAAGCTTCCTTTTCAATTTGCACTGGCTTGAAATTCTGACCTTTACTTGCTTCCTGCCTGTTACCTTCTTTTGAACCTTTAAACTTGCACTTCCTGGCAAAATGCCCAGTATTGTGGCAATTGAAACATTCAACTTTTCTCTTATCAAATGCCACATGCATGTTTCCATCCACTCTTGGCCTTCTGCCTGTTTTCTTGTAGAACTTCTTAATCTTTATGGCAGTCATAGCAATCTACCAATTTATATCCAAATTTTTTATATTCCTTCTTCTTTACAAATCAGATTCCCATCATTTTGATCTAGGTCTTTCTTGTATTTAAGGTTTCCACATCATCGGCATTTGTGGCTAGAAAAGAATGGATAACTTCATCAGCAAGACCAGGAGTAGCAGTTGTTGTTGCTTTGGAAGAGGAAGTGGTATAAGAACTATAACTTCCTGAGCTGTGGCTTGGCTTATGCTTGCTGGAAGAGGCTTTGGCTTATGATAGAAAAGCCACATTAAGATGTGAGAGAAGAAGATGATGTCTTTTGAATGTCTTCGTTCAAAGACACTGATTTTGTAATAAATCATCTATTGAAGTGTGTTATATTCTATCTTCGTTTCTCATTGTATAGCTTAAATTGTACCACGCAGGAGGAAGGACCTCAAGAACTTGTGGATTTGCCATCTTAATTGGACACACTAGAACAAGGGGCATCCAATGTAGATAGAGTTTTTGAAACTATCATACCTTTCTCCAACTTTCCTTAGAAAGATATAGTAAATGCTTCAAATGTTGTTTTTAAAATAGCTTTTGGCTTTTCTTGAGTTTGCATTTCCACATAACTTGTCAATGATAGCTGCCAGATCTTCTTTGGCATCATTCCTATGCATTGGGGATAACGTCTGAGTTGATTATTGGAACAGACAATTAGCAGTAAATACATGTTCTAGCTTTCCTTTCTTTTTCTTCGAGCAACTGGTATCTGCCCTGTGTGGTTGGAGGAAGTTATCCTGTAAAACTCATCCTTGCCTCATGGTGACACGCTTCTTCGAAGTTTCCATTTGAATTATTTCCAAAACCTCATTATTTATACTCAAGATAATGTTCCATCTTCATCGCCCACGTATCATTATATCTTTGGAAGGACACGGCGTTTTGATATTTGAAAGTGTATTTGTGGTGATTGTTTGTGGTGTCGTTTAAGCAGGCAGCATCTCCTTTGTTGGATGCTGGTTAGATCAGCCAAAAGATGGGCATCATATGAAGAGACAAATTCCTCATTGTTCATGAAGAGAGAAAAATATCGTTGGCAGACTTGACTATTAATGTTTTGTCAGAATAACAGGTTTTTGATCTTCTGTTCAAACTTGTGTAAAGTCCTTTGGTGGCTTGATACCACTTGTAGAGGTATTATCACTGGATCTAATTGAGCTTACAACGCACTTAATAGGTCCTTTAGATTAATCAACAGAAACATGAGAGACAAATATCCGTGAATACAATTATTGATGCGGAAATATCAATATCTTACCAAATGAACACATCAAGAACATAAGCTAAAATACTATTACTATTATATTTGATTGTGAATGTCAATCATAACCGATGTTATTTACAAATACTATAATTCGTTCCATTTGATAAGCTCTAAGGAACCCTAAATCGCGGTTTAGGATAATGCTTCTATCTTCCTAGATCAACGTAAGTGATAAATCTATTAACTTAATTACTACCAGACTTAATATTGGTCAATACAGTATTAACTTAAATAATGTCGGACCTAAGTTAAAGATGGCAGACCTTAACTTGCTTTACCAGACCTTAACTCTATATAAATTAACTAAGTATAACATATCCTTATCTGTTACTAACTATAACTAACAGACTTAACTTTACTATAACGTATTAAGTCCGTTTACTATATATTTCCGATCATTATGCACTTTTGCTTAGTTTATACAAGCGAGTTGTTGATTAGCTCTTAGCGCCTTATCTATCCGGTTTGTTTTGAGCAAAGGGATTAAGGCACATTTCTATTTCTCTCATTTTAGGCTTACTGTATATGCTTATTGTTTGTCTGATTATCTACTGCCTTAATATTTGCCTTATTCTATGTTATTAGCTTAATGTTGCCTTATCTTTATTGTTAATGCTTATTGTATAGTAGTTGTTTAAATTTAATTTTAATAGCTTTTGATATTAAAACAGTATTAAAAAAACCAAAAATAATAGCATTAATGAATTAGCTTATTGAATCTGTTATTTGATTGTTTTAATTTTCCATTAATATTTATTTTAGCTTGTTATAATCTGCTATTGAAAATATAGAACGATTAATATCTAATTTATAAGCTGAAATGAGGTCAAGAGATTAAAGGGGGGTGTTTGGCTATGAAGCAAATAACTTGAGTTAGTGCTGTTCAAATGCTTTGTAGTCTTTTAAATCATTTTGTTTCTAATTTTGAGGTTTATTAAAGAAGGATTTAAAGTTTTTTTAGTTTCTTTAGGTTTTAAGAATTTTTAGTTAGTTGTTTGAATCTAAGGTTTTAGTATTAAGTTCATAAGCATTTCTATCTTAAGTTAGTTTAAGCTGAGTTTGTCTTTAAATTTGCATTTAGTAAGTCATTTTATAATGTAGAAAGCAAAGCTCTAAGCCTGCATTGTTATTTTGAGTATTTGCCAAAACTGTCTTAGATTGTTAAGTATTGAAAATTTAAGAAAATGCTTTTTCAAATGCTCATTGTGGCTTATTCAGTGTTTCAAAATGCTTTTTGATTGTTGTTATGTGTCCTATGTTTCATAATTCAATATGTTTGTATGTTTTAAGTTCATAATGTTTTGATTTGTTTGTTATTTTTAGCTCAAAATTAGAGTTTGTTTAAAATTGAAAAAGTTTTCTAGTGTTGGAAATCGAACAATAGCTTTTTTCATTACTTGTTTTTAAGGGCTTATTTGTGTTTCAAACTCCTTTTTGATTAATGATTATTGAAGCTTATTGTTAGAGCTTTTCAGTGGTATAACTCTTTAAGCCATAAGGTTTCATCTTTAAGCTTATTTTTAAGCTCAAAAGTGCCCCCTTAGCTTTTTACCTGCTGTTTTGTGCCATTTGGCTTATTTGTTCTTATTTGCTTATTTTCCTAACTTATTTAGGGTTAGAATATCTTATTAGGTTAGTCTAAATCAATACTAGCTTATTTCCTTTAGATGTAGTTGTTATTTGAGGCTTTATTTGCTTATTTGTTTAAAATTCTAAGTGTTTAGCTTTTTAAGTATCTTGCCTTTTTTAGCTTAAATTTAGTTGCGTATTTTTGGGATCATTTATGCTTATTAGGTAGATAGTTAGGTATCAGTTATTGCGTTATATATCATTTAGGATTGTTATTTAGTGCTCAAAGAATCAAAAAAGTTTGCATTGTAATATTGGTTAGTTATAACGTAAAGCTAACATCCACCTTTTAGAGCTTATTCTAGAGCTTATTTGTGGTTTATAAAAATAGTTGTTTTGCAAAAGTTACTTATTTTTCAGTGTTTTCAAAAGTTGTAAAAAAATGGCAAAAATAAAAACACTTGGGATAGTGGGAAACCCCGGGTGAGCAAGACTCGAACCCGGGACCTCTACCACCATCAACCAAGTGTTTTAACCCAACACACTCAACCATTGTGCTACATTAGCTCATCCGGTAGAGTTTTTCTTTAGTAAATACTTATACACATTTTGAGCTCTTTTGCATAATAAGCTGTTTTGGCTTATTTTACAGCTTATTCGATAAGCTGTTTTCACGAGCTTATTTTTCTTAGATTCTACACTATTCAAGCTACTTTTCATAATTTTTTCAGAATTTTTATAAAACGTTTAGCATTTTTTATATTTAATTTTCTTTAAAATTGTTTTTAATTCATAAAAAATTATAAAAAAGTCAAAAAATATAATTCTTTTTTAGAAAATTTTCTTTTAACATTTAGAACCTAGGAAAAATAGGTTTGCTATCGTAGGGTTAAAATTGCAAAATTTCGATTTTTAAAGAACGGGATTGAATCCCGTTCACGTTTTTAGTGTTTTCAAGATCTTTCTAGTTTTTTCTCTAGTTTTCTTTGTTTTAGCTTTTTAGTCAATTAAGTCTTTCAAAAACCAAAAAGATCATTTTAGGCTTAATTTTGATAACTTAGGTTTTTTATGTCCCGTTTTGCGTTTTTAGTTAAAATTTGTCTTCCCTTAAGTATTTTTAAGTTTTTGCCTTAATTTTCTCGTAGTTTTAGAAAACCAATATCAATCTTGTCCCATTCAAGCTTCGATTCTCAAAACGACTCTCGACTTTCAATTGCATTCCTCGTTGGGGATAACGACCCGGGAATCATACTCCCGGATTACTATAATTGTGATTTTTTGATTCTTACCATCTTATCCTTATATTATATATATTATAAGTATATCTTATATTTATATATTATATATTATTAAAGGTATAATCAGAATCGATCAGTTTTTGGCGCCGCTGCCGGGGAGGATTGTCTACGATTGTTGAAGCCGTTTGAAAATTTGTGTTTGAAGATCCTTCCGAGTGAAGTTATTTTGTTTATTTTCATAAAAAAATACAAAAAGATTTTTCTTTTCTTTTATTAGTATATATAATATAAAAACTTAAAAAAATCAAAAAATCTAAAAAAAACCAAAAATATAAAAACATTGTCCATAAAAAAGAAATAAAATAAAAAATATAACCAAGTTGGTAAAAGAACACCAACAAATAATACTTTCAATTGAAGTATTATCCATAAATAAGTTCCCGAACCAAAGATCAAAAACTTACCTTTTGTGTCTCTCGCTGTAACATTTCGTATTTTCAGGTCATTTACGACGTCATCTATTTTACTAATTATTTTTTTTTCTCGTACTTTTTTACTTTAAATCTTATTATATAATTAAATCGCGTAAACTAAAAATCAAGTGATGGCGTAAACGGATACCAAACGAATTAAAGTTTTCGTCAAGCGAGCAATATATTATTTTTACGAAAGTAATAATCAACTTTTT
>BQNB010080365.1:0-18104 GCA_026074375.1 Tanacetum coccineum
GGGGAAAGGAAGCTGAAACAAGGAGCTCTCTATTTGTGTGTGGTCAATGGCGTTCGTGCATAAGTAGAAGCTATTGTAAGTGGTGACTTAGTTTACCTAATGGCCTAGTGATTTGTTTAGACAATTGTTATTATGCACCTACGATAACTAGAGGTGTTGTTTTAGTTTTATGTTTGGTAGACAATGGTTTTATCCAATGTTTTACGGATTGATGGTATTTATGAAATTGATATGCTTAATCTTGTGCCAAATGTTAATTCTATTTATAATGATAGCTACTTCATTACCTTTACGGATGATTATAGTCGTTATGATTATGTTTATTTACTTAAACATAAACATGAAGTCTTTGAAACATTTAAGGAATGAAAGTAGAAAATCAACTAGGAAAGACTATAAAGGCACTTCGATCAGATCGAGAAGGCGGATACATTAGTCAAGAGTTTACAGATTATCTCAAAGCTTGTAGAATTATTCAACAGCTTACACCTCCATATACACTACAACACAATGGGGTATCTGAAAGGAGGAATCGTACTTTCTTAGACATGGTTCGATCTATAATGAATCTTACAACTTTGCAATTATCCTTTTAGGATTACGCTAATGAGACTGCTACACGCATTTTCAATATGGTTCCAACCAAGAAGGTTGATAAGACACCATATGAATTACGATATGGAAAAGTTCCTAACTTGTCTTACTTAAAGATCTGGGATGTGAGGCGCTTGTGAAGCGGGATACGCTTGACAAACTCCAACAAAGATCTGTTAGGATACCCGAAGGAAACTATAGGTTACTATTTCTACTTCCTACCTGAAAACAAAATAGTTGTTGCGAGGTATGCTGAGTTCTTAGAGAAAAATTTTATATCTAAAAAGTCAGTGTGAAGGCCAAAGAACTTAAAGAAATTCAAGATAAAGATACATTACCTTCTGAAAACACAAGCGAAATTCCTATAGAGGTTGAAGGTTTCGAACCACCACAAGTGGAAGTTGTTCCCATTCATAGGTTTGCCAAGACACATCGAGCTCCTGATCGCTTATGTCTAAATGTAGAAGGGGAGGAGCATAGTTTAGGGGATCTTAATGAACCCAATAACTATAAAGCTGCAATATTAGATCCGAAATCTAATAAATAGGTCGATGTTATAAATGTGGAAATGCAATCTATGAAAGATAATCAAGTTTGGTGCTTGGTTGATCTTCCTCCTAATTGTAAGACTGTTGGGAGCAAATGGCTTTTTAAGAAAAAGACTAACATGGATGGCGTTGTACATACCTATAAAGCTCGTCTAATAGCAAAGGGTTATACTCAAACCTACGAGGTTGATTATGAAGAAACGTTCTCACCCATTGCTAACATTAGAGCTATTAGGATTCTTATAGCCATAGTGGCATTCTATGATTATGAGATATGACAAATAGATGTCAAAACTGCCTTCTTAAATGGTTATCTTAATAAAGACATTTATATGATGCAACCTGAAGTTTTTGTTGATCCTAATCATCCCAGGAAAGTATGCAAGCTTCAAAGATCTATTTATGGTCTTAAGCAAGCATCAAAAAGCTAGAATAAAAGATTTGATGTGGTAATCTAAAGGTTTGGATTTGCTCAAAATCTTAATGAGCTATGTGTATATCAAAAGGCTAGTGGGAGTAATGTTACATTCCTCATTTTATATGTCAATGACATAATCATCATGCGAAATCACATTCCAAGTTTACAAAGTGTAAAGTCATATCTTGGAAAGTGTTTTGCCATGAAGGATTTAGGGAAGCAACATTTATTCTTGGAATCAAGATCTACAGAGATAGATTGAAGCGATTAATTGGACTAATTCAAAGTGCTTACATGGATAAAATCTTGAAAAGATTTAGGATAAATACTTCCAAACACGGTTATATCCCTATGCAAGAAAGACTTGACTTAAATAAAATAAAAGGTGCTTCAACACCTGAAGAGGTGAAGCGTATGCAAAATGTTCCCTATGCTTCAGCAGTAGGATCCATTATGTATGCGGTTAGATGCACTAAACCTGATGTTATATTTGCGCAAAGCCTAACAAGCCATTTTTAACATGATCCAGGAGAACCACTCTGGTCTGCTGTGAAAACCATTCTTAAGTATTTAAAAAATACTGAAGATATGTTCTTGGTTTATGATGGAAATCCTGAAGCTGAACTTCAAGTTGATTGCTATTGTTATGCTAGATTTGATACTAATAGAGATGATATTAAATTTCAGACAGGATACGTCTTCGTTTTGAACGGAGGCGTGATGGACTGGAAAAGCTCCAAGCAAAGTACCACTGCAATGTCTGCTACATATGTTGAATACATAGCTGCTTCAGAAGCAGCAATGAAAGTTGTTTGGATTAAAAAGTGTATTTCAGGGCTTGGTATTGTACCAACAATAAATGAACCTATTAAGATGTTTTGCGATAATTCAGCCGCACTTCTTATTGCCAACGAATCGGGGGCTCAAAGGGGCGCCAGACACTACCATAGAAGATATCATTATGTTCGTGAGTGTATTGAACTAGGCGAAATTAATATTCTTAAAGTTCACACAGATGATAATCTAGCAGATCCTTAACGAAGGCTTTATCGAAAAGAAAGCTTACTCAAACATGCTAGGAGCATGGGACTTCGTTTAGCTAGTAGTTTCATGTAGATCAGTGTTTAGTATTTGGATAAAGGATTTTAAGACAATTTTATTAATGATAAAGATATGTGGTATGAAGTTATATTTAATATAAGTTGTGTCTTGTATTTGCATGTTTAATCCGTGAATAATATTTATTATTCTAAATTAGTCCATTGTCGATCAACAATATGAGAATATTATTGAACTAAGACAAATATGAGTGATTGGTGATATCTTGGATATTAAAGGATGTGTCCACCAAACTCAAATGATATTTATAAGATGAATATTGGACTTCCCCAACTAACAAGATTATCACTTTATAGATCGGCATCATTAAGTTAATCTTGTAAGTGATTTTGTTTACTAAATCATTAGACTTGAGATGCAAGTAGGTCTTGCAAGTGTGGATTGTTATTTTTGATTTAGTTCTAGTTATCCTGAATAAGGTAGCTAATAAGGACTATTTCAAAAGTAATTATGAAGCATGTGACATGACACTTGTAGTCAATAAAAAATTTGTTCCTTCAATAGCTGAAAAATGATGCCACTAGGCCCCTTGTAGGGTTAATCAGATGTATGTGTGGCCGCACCCAAAAACTCATGTAGATATGCCTCAATGATTTTTTATAATCTTGATTAATCATATATACGAGAAACAGAATCGTTAAATAATGGAATGACTATTGATCCATATCCATTCTTAACACGGTATCTGAAACAAAGGGATTGTAAATACATAAATCATTTATCCGTGACTTTATGAAACCACACTCGGATAATCCTGGAAGCATTGACGTGTTGCTAGACGCTTACCAATGTTATTATATTATTTTATACATGTCCAAGTGGGAGTTGTTGGAATATGTTCACGTAAAATAATATATGTCCAGGAATTGATTCGAGCCTACGGGGACGCACGCGTTAATACATAAAACAATTAACTATAAATATATTAAATGTAATATATTTAAATGATAAAGCTTAAACGAGCGTTAAATATTAATATATCTTTAATGGGAAGTTTATTAGTCGTTAATAGTTTAATAAAGGACTAATATGCAATTATGGAGAAAAGGAAAGTGTGGGAATTGTTTCTTTTTTGCCTTGGTCAATTAGTTTCCTAATCTCCAATAGGAGGTGGAATTGCCTAACTTGCAAGCCAAGTTGCATGCCTATATAAAGAGATCTAGGGGATCATTATTTAGTGAAACTCGGAAAACCTAAATCCCTAAATTATCCTTCTCCCTTCCACTTGCTTGTGCGATCGTAAAACAAAAACCCAAGGGGTTTTCGGTGTGTTGTTCGTTCATCCAAACAAAACTTTTGGGTTTTTGTGTTGATTGATTCAAGGAGTTTTCAATGACGTTTGGTTTGCTTTATCACTATAGTACTTGTCATACTTGAATTGTTTGCTACGAACGTATTGTGTGTGTTGGAAGTAGAGAGAATACTGCTTTAGACTTGGGTGGTGATTGCGTGATTTTCGATTTATAACCATCGTGTATACTCAAGTGTGTTTACGTTAATTGCTAAAAAGATACACATTCTTGATCCTATGTTAATTATGCATTCTATAAGTGTTTATATATTTCCAGTTGTGGGGTTTTTTTTAAAACCCCATTCGTGATTTTAATTGGTCAATAGTTGTAAAAACCCTAACACATGGAATGTTCGATTTTGGGCTCCACCTTTATGCCTCTACTACAGGTTTTCTTGTTGCCTATTCCGATGTTGAGTGGGCTGGTAACCCTACTACCAGGCGGTCTACATCTTGTTATTCTGTTTTCTCAGGGGATGATATACTCTCGTGGCTATCCAAAAGACAATATACTCTCTCTAGATCGAGTGTTGAAGCTGAGTATAGAGGCATTGCTAATGTAGTTGCTAAAACTGTCTGGCTTTGTAATCTTTTTCGTAAAATACATACACCATTATTATCGGCCACTCTTGTCCAATGTGGCGATGTTAATGCCACTTATTTGACAACTAATCTTGTTTAACATCAATGAACCAAACAAATTGAGATACATATACATTTTTTTCATGATATGTTGTTCGGGGTCAAGTTCGTGTGCTTCATGTGCCATCACGTTACCAGTATGCTGACATCTTCACAAAGAGGTTGCCATCTGCACTTTCTGAAGAATTTCGTATCAGTCTAAGTATTTGATCCCTTACTTAGTCTACTACATGTTTTGGGTTTCAGAACAATCCTCAAAAGATTACATAATGCAATCTTGAGTTAATTAACGAGCAAGCCAAATCATAATTCTAATAATAAATTGATAAGCCAAAACAAAAATAAAACCCATTCAATATAAACCGAGTAACATAAGTTTGTAAGCTCAAAAATAATATTAATCAAACAGTCTCTTATAATTTTGTGTGATTTTGGCTTATAATGCAATATTTATTTATTTTAGCTTATTTTAAGTTTATGAACTTGTTTTATATGCTTGATAATTATAAGCATATAGGCAAAAAGAATATAAATTTCTAAATAAACTTATATATAGTTAGTATCAAATAAGAAGTTTTCTTAAAATAAGAAAGATAAGAAGTAACTATAATCGCATATCCGAGATGCACCGACTTAAATTAGATGCATCTCTATAATCTTAGATGCATTATAACGCATTTCAAGCTTTTAATTAGATGCATATACAGATTATTTAAATCATTTCATATTTCACATGTTATTTTGTTCCTCGCACAGTGCTAAAATCATGAAAATCAATTGCACCATCTACACAACAAAATTAACTTTTCAGAACTCGAATGGTGCATCTAAATGAAGAAATGAACTAATCAAATCATGCATCTCAAATAGTGTTTAGTCACTTCTCACGACTTGTTTAGTTTAAATTCCTTCTCAACAGATCCCATCCGGTTTGGTTGTTTTTACATATAATATATATTTATATATATTAGATATAAAAATATAAATATATATATATATATATATATTATATAAAAGTTAGGACCAAATGAGAAGTTTTTCTTAAAATAAAAGGAAAGAAGTAACTAAAACCGCAATATCCGAGATGCAACCGACATAAATTAGTATGCATCGCTATAATCGTAGATGCATAACACGCATCATAATGTGTTTTTTAGCTTTAAATTAGATGCATATACGTATATTATATGCATTTCCACGATTTCCTCTTGTTTTTTTGTTCCTCTGCAAATGTACCAAAATCATGAAATCAAATTTGCACAATCTACACATCAAATTAACTTTCGAAACTCAAAATGATGCATCTAAATGAATAGAAATGCATCTAATACAAGTCGTTGCATTTCAAATGTGTGATTTTAGTCACTTCTCATCACTTCTTATTTTAATTTACTTCTCATTGGATCCCTACTCTATATAGAGTTATATATGCTTCTAATAATTACTTATCCCATTTTAAAATTATAATCTTTATTTACAGTTTAAGATGTTTTAAAATAATAGTTATCTTTTTGTCTCAACAAATTAGAAGAAAATTATATAAGTGTGATGATATTTGATTGAATGAAAAAAAATAACTACATCAAAGGGTAACTTATTAATACAACACCCCCCCAACCCACCCACCCACCCACCCACCCTAACTATTTGTACCCTTTTGGTTTTTGCGTTTTTTTTTTTACATTATAAAACTGTAAAATCAAAAGTGCGGAATGAAGAATATAAAGTTCGACTAGTCAAAAGTATTAAACTGTAAAAAAAACAAAACAAAAACTGATAAAAAAACTACGTTGCACTGTAAACAGAAGGGACAAAGGGAATCTTTGGTACTTTTCAGTGGGTCAGGGGTACCAATAGTAGCACATCTACATCAATTGTTTAAGGGTGCTACTATTAGTACACTCGGCCCACAAAAAGTACGGATGTTTCGTACTTTTTGGTCCTTTTGTCTCCTTGTTTACAGTGTAACACAGTTTTTTATCAGTTTATGTTTCGTAATGTTTGACATTTTAATACTTTTGACTTGTTAAACTTTGGGTTTTTTTTTCCTCACTTTCTGTTTTACAGTTTTATAACATAAATAAAATTATAAAAATAAAATAAAAAATTTTAAAAATAAAAAAACGCAAAAAACATAGAAGGGGTACGAATAATGTTTTAGAAATGTACGAATAACATAAGCCATTGTTTAAACTATGTGCTGTTTGTCAGAAGCGAAAAATTTTGCAGTAACCCATTGGAATTAGTGTTGTCCCAAAATAACCCTGACATTTTTTTTTTCAAAATGACCTTCTAGATCGCGCATGGTGGGGCGCGATCTACAATTGGACACGTGTCGAGTTTTTATTGGTTCGCGAGAAAATTTTAAAAAAAAAGTAGATCGCGCTTGGGGGCAAGCGATCCACATTTTTTGTATTTTTTTAATTTTGTAAATTAAAAAAACGAGCCCTAATTTTTTTTTTTTGTAGATCGCGCAACCATCATGGCGATTCACAATTCTATTTTTTTTTTGCAATTCTATTGAAAAAATTTTGTATATAGATTTAGGTATTGTTTTAGGGTTTATGATATATGATGTTGTGTTTATTGAAAATTTTGATCCTGGACATTTTTGCGTACGTATATGGTTACTCATATGTTTTATTTAAAAATTTTTATTTGCTAATCTGTGTAGTCTTTGATGAGCTCTACTTAGTGAATTAATTTTTTTTTTAAATTAGTTTTAATATGCATAAGATATGATGGTGCAAAGTGTGTCAGTTGGTCATTTTCTTAAAAAAAATTCAAAAAAATGTATTTTTATAATTTTTTGCAATTATAAAAGTTAGAATTGAAAGCATAAAAGTTAACGGTAGTCATTAAAAATCATTACAACATGAGAATCACTAGATCTCTAGTAGAGTACATGGCCAACCTAAACAACAACACACAACGACATACATGGTTAGCAAGCTGGTGTTAAGCAATAATGCTTTTACATGTTTCTGTAGTTCGTCATCAACTGTCGTTTTTCTTCCATGCTCCTGAGCAACTCATCCCTGACGCCTTTCAATTTTACACACTTTTTCATGTCGGCCCCTGTCATGCATCCTAGTGCGTACTTACCGTAATCGATAAGTTGGTGATCGTGCAATACCATCAGATTGTTAATTTCTACCCTACGATCTGTAAACCTATCAGCAAAGCGATGCAACAAGGCTAACATTTGTTCCTCCAAAATAGCTTATTCATCAAGTGCTTCTTGTAGTTTCATAAAGACAGTTAACCTAACGTTTTCTGGGTTACTAGCCATGGTAGAAAATGAAAAGATAAAATTAATAACTTGTGTGAATGATAAAAATGTTTGTGAGTAAGAGTGCTCATATATGTGTCTATTTATAAGCAATAAGTTTAAGATAAAACGGACAAGTTGTCAGATGTTTTCGTAAATCGCGTGTAATTTGAGGTGATAGACAGCATTGTCATTGAGTTGTCTTATCTATTGCAGTAAAAAATATTTGTGTTGTCAAATCATGTCATAAATCACGTGAAATGTGCAGTGACAAATAGCATGTTGATTGAGGACTTTTTTTAATGCATTAAGAATAAAAAGTAACTGATTCACATAATCTATTGAAAAAACTTATACATAGCAATTAAACCACATACAATCTAGTTGATTGGCAACCTTATTTAATACAATTGGAAACAAAACAACAGCAAACAACAGGAACACACATGGTTGGCCTTGTGGTCTTTAGCAACATAATGTTATAATCTATATTGCCATGTAATTGTTAATGAAGTTTTGCTTTGCAGAAATGCTCCTCAACAATTGTTGTCTTGTTCGTAGAATGATGTTTGTGGTACGGATATCCGCTTCATGTGTCATTAGTAGAGCATGTAATCCGTAGGTATTAAGGCTTGTTGTAGGCATACGTTGCAACATTGTTATTTGTACCGAACGGATACGCATTTCCTCTGTATAACGTGCTAAGTTGCACAACAACTGATCTGCTAGTGTTTCCTCAGCTTGAATCTCCCTTTGTAGTTTTAAAACAATTGCTTGACGTGCCTCATTTGCTCCATAAGCCATATAGTATGTTAGTGGAGAGAAGAAGTGTGTGTATGAGAGACAAGATTCTATTGTAGATGATAGCATAGTTGATATAGGGGAAATAGTATGGGAAGTCTGTGTCAATAGAGTGAAATAGTAAAAAAAACACTGACAAATATCGTACATTTATAAGAGATAATTGACATTTTCATTGATAAGTCTTTATCAACTGTCATTCACTTGTTTTAATTAAGAAAGGGAGGAACAAAATGTGTACATTGAAAAGACATTGTTAACACATATTGAGTTACATGAATATTAGTACATATGATTCTTCAAATGTTGACGTTGAAATTGTTTTTTATTTTTCGATTTCTGCATTTGATGTAGATAGGTAAGTGATATCTTGTCAATTGTCTTTTTTGTCTTCTGAAATGATACCTCCAAATGATTCTTCCTTTGAGCTATTGTTTTGAATCAACACGCTTGGTTTCCTCGTATTCAAAGTGTTCTTGTTCCGCCCATTCAACCATTTTGTCAAAAGTGTAATCATTTTGTATTTTTTGCCTTATAATGCCTTCATTTTCACTTGAGTAGTCAGTTATGACATGGTTCATCATTTCTGCCAAGCTAGCATTTGGAAAAAATATTTGGATATAACAAAATTAACACTGATGTGGTCAACGTATATTTCCAATTTGTACAGCGCTGAAGATATATCAAACATGACATGTGGTATCATAGTTTGTTTTTAAGTTAACGTTAATGAAAATCCATTGTGGTGGTATCTTATACTAAAGAGCAGAATGTTTGTACCCAAAATATTAAACAAATATTGTTTCAGATCTGCTAGTTTCAATCTTGGAATGTTGATGTTGAATGTTCCACCGTTGACGTACATCGTGTTATTTGTGTCATCGAGCACCAATTTACCATTATTATGAACCACAAAATTGAAAACGGTTTGCGTGTAGGGTGTAGCATGTTTTGTTTTATTAATAAAACCTAGTTCACCAAGTAATTCATAGTAATCGAACTTTTTTTCTTTCTTTTGTGCATTTGATGTAGATAGCTGAGTGATTCTTCTAGTTTTATTTTAGTTTCTTTAGAAATGACACCTGCAAATGATTCTTCCAAAGAACCATCGTTTGGAATCAACACCGTGCTTAAATCTATTTGAGTATGAGAAACGAAAATCTGGAGCTTCCCAGCAACTTTTGCAATGTCATACATAACATTAGTATGATAATCATTCTTAATTTGTTTCATACCTGATAACGTGTAGTATGGTGGCAACATGTAATAAAGAGTAGTGAATCCTCTTGGTATTTTCCATTTTAGATAGCTAACCATATCTTCAAAATCCATTTGAAAAACGTGAATATTCAGTACTGAACCATCTTGGTATGTTAGGGGGTTGAGTTTAAATTCTCCGTTGTGGTTTACATCAAACTCGAAAGTAGTATTTGATGAAGTCGACATCTTTGGAATGTAAGAAGTGTTAATTGAAATCAATGTGTTGAAAATATGTAGTTGTATACTTGTCTATATATAATAATTGCAAATCATAAAGTTGATAAGTCATTTCGTTTTTTGAATATATCAATTTTTTATTGTTACACACTAGAACAAGGACATCACATGCTACAAACAATTATAAAAAATTGTTTCTTAGTAACTAGTCAAATAACTTTTTTGCACAAGAGGGTTTTCCTTGATTCTCGTTTTTGTTTGTCTCATCAGGATTCTCTAAACAGTGCTTCCCGATCAGTGCCACTAATTTTTGTTTTAATTGTTTTAAGCAATGTTAACTTACTTCTACATGTAACAAGATCACGGGATACCTAAATAAACAAATAAATAAATAATCATATATTATTGCACATATATACATCAGATAATAAAATAGTCAAATGATACAAAATAAAAATATTATACCTCGTAATCGCTCAAATCCATCTTATAATAAACAAATAACCCACGAAATCACCAACAACACCAACTCTGATCTACCCGCAAATGGTAACAATCAACAATGAAAAACCTCAAACAATGAAACCTTCAAAGAAACCTTCAATGAAACCACCAACAACACCAACTTCAGCTTCTGTTTCGTTTGAACTAAATTAAGAGACATACTATCACTTTACTTCCTTTATATCCGTATTCAAATTCATAAGTGACAAACTATTGCAGTGATATATCATTTCATGATACTGTGTGTTACTATTCATCTGCAAGACCTAGAAGACATAAAAAAAGTAAATCGCCAGGTACCCTGCGCGATCTACATAAAAACGACAAAAAAAATGTAAATCGCCATCCTAGGTGCGCGATCTACATATAAAAAAATAGGGCTCGTTTTCTTAATATCGTTGCACATTTCCATCATTCGTCATACTGTCTCATCTCTACCCTACTAATTCGAATTTACCTGTACTATTTTATTATTGGGGGTATATTACATATGTTTCATTTTTTTTACCACAAAAATGGCACTTACAATCAGAAACATATAACAACACAGAGGTAGAATTGATCAAATATTGTTAGGGAATTTACAAGCTAAGGTGCCAAGATAATGATCCTAGGTCGTTGTGGAACAAGAAGTTATGTTGTAAAACAGTGAACCATCAATAGTTAGCAAATATATGCACAAGGAGATACAAGCCTCCCCGAAAGAGGTGTGCACATGCACATGTGAACGACGTTGCATAAATTCCGACCCAACCACCCTTAAAAAATTAGAGGTTACTTATGCCTTTTACGGCTAAGTTCAATATTGCTACAGTATAAGATTAAGGATGCTAGAGGTAAAGATCATATCGTATGCTCATGGTGGACTAAAGAGTAAATATCAACTGGTAAAACAGATTTAACTCATTGAGTACATAATGGTGTATAACATGTTACAAGTCTTAGAAACTTCTTCTGTATAGTTCACATTGTAATTAAAGGTCGATGCATCTAATAGTTTGTTGGAGCTAAGATACATATTACATAAGACCCTATAAAAATAGTTGGAATAGTTTTTTAACGTTTTACATTGTTACAAACCTGTATGTCCTCCGTCAAATTTATTTTTTAACTGACATTTACCCTCGTTCAAGACCAATCAAATATGAGAGTGTGCAAATCACCTCCCATTTGTAAACTACATGCAACGTAGCTCCAAGGGATTTATCACTAATATTTAGAACAAAAGTTGGTGAATCGTGTGCTTCACGAGAGTATTCAGAGATATCATTTAGGTGGTGTTTGTTTTTTCAGAAATATTTTTTAACAGCATCTTAATCTGACTCATTCAGACGCGGTCAGACATTTGAGTCATTTGAGTCATTAAGACTGTTTGTTTTTTTCAAGTCATTCAGAGGCAGTAAGAGGCAAGCAATGTTAAGAGCGTTTGTTTTTGTCTGATATTTAAGAGGCAGTAAGAGGCATAAACCTCTTACTGAACTAGATATGGAGGGGGTGTCTTAGCACCTCTTAATCTCTTTTTTTCTTATTTTTTTGTTTTTATTTTCTTTTACTTTCTTATGATTTTTTTTATTTTGTTGTTTTTTTTTATTTCTTGATTTTTATTTCTTGTTTCACCTTTGTCTTTTATATTAAAAATATTAAATAAAATCATTGCATATGTCTTGTTAAATGCAAAGTGTATAAGATGATATGTGTCAAAAGTTCCATATTTTTGTTCAAATTTGAAGGTACCGTTTGACTTATTCATCTCAATTCTAACGTGACTCATTTAGTTAATCGTTTGAAGAAGTTTAATTCAAATTTTAAATTGATTATATTATAAAATTTGTTTTTTATTTAATGAAGTTAATTTTTTGTGCGAATGCAATCGTTTTATATTTAAATTGTAAAAACTATAGTTTAACGCATCTAGACATTTTTACCAAAACAAACAGTTTTTTTGGGTAACCATGGTTTCCGACTCATTGGCCTAGGATACGACGACAGGACGTACAATCGACACGACCGAAACAGACAAAAAACGAAGCGGGCGAAAAAAAGATTCGACGCTTGACGGAGAGAAGGGGCCTGGCCTACATATGGAAAAACGACTGGAAACGGCGGTGACTGGTAATCGCGCTTTAATGATAATCGAATTAGAGCGCCAGCACGGGAAAAACGCCACTAAATAACCACCGTGACACGACGCGAAAAGCGGCCGGAACGGACAGAGGGAGCCATCGAGCGTGTTATGGAACCGCAGCGGACGCACTGCTATAACAGGACTACGAAAGACGCTGTTGACGTAAATACCCGGAACGAAAAGGAAGGTCGGACCGGAGGCGACGAACGACTGGTGCCGGAAAAAGAGTACAGGTCGAAGAAACGAAAACTATGCTGATGCCACAGACGAGAAACCGCGACGGACGTAGCCAAAACGCTGTTGGAGCACTAGATGACGCTAAAACGAAGGTAACCGAGCTAGGGGGACAGTGGCACGACGGTCTGAGTACGGACGCCCCCCCAATAACGCCTCACCAACTCCTAGAGCAGCTTAATTCCTTCGTCTTGTAGGCCCCGACGGACGCTTAGCGCCCGTCAGACGCCCCAGCACATCCACCTAGCTTGCCGTGGCCTAGTGTTTAAGTTCCAGCCTCCCCCGCCGTAATCCACTTGTAAATGTGGCTCCAGCGGTCCTTCCTACTTAGACCGGAAAACGCGCAAACTGACGTTCTGGAAACTTGGGGAGGACACGGGGCAACGGAACAATTTATAATCCGCGAGTCGAAAACCGAAAGTAGGAGGTGAACTGCAGGAACTACACCGAGCTTGATGAAACACGGAAAAAACGAGCGTGGGACAAAACCATCAAGGATGCGAAAGTCGTAAAAATTGAAAGACCGTTAGCCACACATACTATCCACGTGGTTTGAACCCACCCGCCACAAAACAGACCTCAAACAAGGATAGCCCTCCCTTTCTAGGAGGTTGGCGTGACCACTTCAAGGTTGTTTGCACCTAGCAGGAATTGAACTTGAGGCCTCACACACTTTGGAGTGATAGCCACAAGCCCTTTTGCCACTAGGCGACCCTTGAGTGGTTTCAAAAGTTTTATTTCATTCGGATTCAGATTTCTCGATCACTTATTCAGATTAAGATGAAAATCACATTCAGACTTTTCTACCAAATATTATTCGAGCCTCTTAATAAACAAACAACACCTCTCTTCGTTGATGTAGATTGTTGGTACTTTCATTATGGTTCATGTTGGGGACTTTGAAAACGATGAAGAGCCGTTAACAATAGAAACTGTTGTTTGGGGGCTGGAACTTAGCAAACTGCCAAAAGAATAGAAAGAGTAGAAACTCGCATATATAAGCAGAACGAAGAAGTAAAAACTTGGAAAACAAGATCCAGTTATACATATTTTATTGTTTTAAACTTGTCTAACGTAATGTATTTTTTTATCAACTATCAACACAAAAAATTACCACAAGATCGTATAAACTTTCAGGTTTCATTCCAAGATAGTTATACTTTTGCTGATGTGTATTCGCTACAATGGTAAAATTTGCTTAGTTGATATTTCTAATTTTATTTTTAGTTTTTCTATCAATTTCATTTTCTTTCACAAGAACACAAGCCATCACCACTATCATATCCAGTAACACCACTGGCCTCCACCCTCCATGTCACCACCGACATCTTCCACCACCACCCTGTTGTATTACCAGCTTGTGACACCGTGTCACCACTGTGATTTAGCCGAATTGCATAATGTTATGTGAGCTCACTATTTCACGCTTTATAGGCTAATCGGCATACTTGCTCACAAGCGAGGTTAAATTAAACATGTAGCATCCAATAAAAGTAGTATAGACCTGACCAATTGATGTCACAATACCCGCAACCTTAGGCTTTCCTGTTGAACACAAATAAACCTTTAAAAAGCTTCGCACGTGATCAAACCTCCCTGTACTTAAAGGTGTTTACGTGCTCAATACGCTGCGAGCCTCTTACGTAAAGAACCTCAGGGATTTGATGCAGACCATGTGTTGTTTTCGTTAGCGTACGAATCCAGCACAATGTTAATGGCGAAGCAGAAAACTTTTAATGGCAAGGTGGAAAACTCAGCAGCTTATTTATTTGTCTGTTGTGTGTTTCTATGTGAATTTCATGCTATATTTTTTTGGCTACTGATTAGCTTCAAATATATATAGTTAAAGTCACCACACATAGGAACTCCCATGATCTTGGTCTTGACCAAAAAATTAGGATTATGGACTAATGGTTGCATGTGAGGTGCCCTCCAAATCACCACATTATCCTTCTTTTTCTCATTGACCATTTCAATTCCCCACACACAAATCTTGGTGTTGTTGGCAAAAACAACTTATACCACGAGCTACTCTTATTGTATCATGTGTCTCGCATAGACCACTTGTACATTATGTTTTAACAAATGAAAACTTGCCAAACTTATAAAGTTCCAACAATCCCCCACCAGGTTGGAAAGTTTTCTACTACTCTGATAGGTTGTGTCACAAAGGTGTCATTACGATTAAACCCTGTTTACTCAAAGTATGCAAAGTGAAATTAATTCAGTGGTGTCCGAAGATTAAACCATGAATCTTGTAATCTCACCGACATGCTTCTACACACTTCCCATCGTAACCATTACATTCTCAAACTGAGCGCGAATATGACCAAAACGCCTTAAAACCAGTTTTCATGCCCCTCTAAAAGAAGAAAACTCAATACTCTTCATTCAATGCAGGCATCACCTCTAAAGGTCATATAGGCAAAGCTACCAAAAGTCTTTCTTGCTAAGACCCTAACAAACATTTGTTAAGAGAAAAAACGACATCCTTTTCTCGCATTACGCCGTGCTATCTAAGCTATACATGGGTCAATTTATCGATAGCACATTTCCCTATTAATGACTTCGTTATTACCCATTAAACTTGTAATGTAGGAGCACTACATTCAAGTTGGGTTTCCATCACTAACCGATTCTTAATGGTTTCAGACCCATGTCTCTTAGCAAGCCTCAATAAGTCTCTCGTCAGAGCCTTAATAGGCTACTCGACAAACAATCACACTGTTTGTCTATCGCAATCACTCACCAAGTCTCTCTTTAGAGACTTAGCAGTTCCAACATCAAGTTTCTAGATTTCTTGACAAACATTTCATTTAATGGCCATTCTTAATAAAAAAAATTACACATTCTATCACTATAGAATTTAAGGGGTTAGATCCTTAATGATCTAAATATGTAATCCACTTAGCTTGTCATATGATACAACTAGGCAATGATTTCATCTTCCGTCACCAAGTAAGAAATACGCATTATTTCATGGCTCCCTAAGAGACAAGTCATCATGTGAGTACATAAATTCACCTGCTTGTGAACTCTAGTCACCACTTTGACTAATACAAAGTACCGTTGAGTACCCTACGATATTCAACACATTAAGCTTGGGTTGCAAATGTATTAGTTTACTACAACACATAGTTAGTTCAACTACAACTTACACAAATAACATAATATACCAACACTTGCACCGGAAGACCACATCCTTCCATTTCTAAGATCGAAAAATAACAACCAGCCTTCTTGCTTTGTTAATTTTCTTGACTATGTAGTAGTACTTTGGGTTTTCTCAAATACGTGTGTATACGTTCCATCACAGTGCAATTTGAGGTATTACATCTTATTTCACATAACCTCTTCAATTGCCACAATAAAGGCAATAGGGTCAGATTCCCACACGAAATAAAACACATATTTGTTTCTTGCACGTCATGAAACAACGCTGTATGTGAATAAAACACAATCCACCTCCTTGTGAATTTAATAAGCAAAGCAATCGATTCGAATTATATTTGATCCCTCGAGTAAATGCTTATTGGCTCACTTCCAACTTGTTTGCATATGACTTGTTCACAAAATGACGTTAGCCAAAGCATGTAGCATAGCTCAAATACCCCCACCATTTGGCATAGTCTCGTTGAGCCAATACTCGAACACATTTCCCAACAAATCAGTTTACCTCATTGAGTTAATGAGGCACTACAATCACTAAAAAGACCACTTAATAAATTTAAGACTACAATATGTAGTTCATTTATCAAATTAATGATCCAACTCATATCTCGATTCAAAGTTCAAAACAGGCTTGTATCACTATACAATTTAATATAGCCATCTAGACAACATGACTTTGATAAAAGGTATAACCCGTTTATTAAATCCATAAAAGACTCGCTATGACTCCCACATTAAACCTTTAAAAAGGTAATAAAAACCTTTAAGATTGTTGTATTACTAGCTTGTGACACCGTGTCACCATTAGCCGAATTGCATAGTGTTATCTGAGCTCACTATTTCACGCTTTATAGGCTATCGGCATACTTGCTCACAAGCGAGGTTAAATTAAACATGTAGCATCCAATAAAAGTAGTATAGACCTGACCAATTGATGTCGCAATACCCGCAACCTTCAAACTTAGGCTTTCCTGTTGAACACAAATAAACCTTTAAAAAGCTCCGCACGGGATCAAACCTCCCTGTCCTTAAAGGTGTTTACGTGCTCAATACGCTACGAGCCTCTTACGTAAAGGACCCCAGGATTTGATGCAGACCCTGTGTTGTTTTCGTTAGCGTACGAATCCAACACAATGTAAATGGTGAAGCAGAAAACTTTTAATGGCAAGGTGGAAAACTCAGCAACTTATTTATTTGCGTGTTGTGTGTTTCTATGTGAATTTCATGCTATATTTTTTTGGCTACTGATTAGCTTCAAATATATATAGTTAAAGTCACCACACATAGGAACTCTCATGATCTTAGTCTTGACCAAAAAATTAAAATTATGGACTAATGGTTGCATCTGATGTGCCCTCCAAATCACCCCATTATCCTTTTTTTTTCTCATTGACCATTTCAATTCCCCACAGACAAATCTGGTGGTCGTTGTTGCATCAACAACTTATACCACGAGCTACTCTTATTGTATCATGTGTCTCGCATAGACCACTTGTACATTATGTTTTAACAAATGAAAACTTGCCAAACTTATAAAGTTCCAACACACCCTGCCCACTCTCCATTATGCCACCATCCACCATTTTTGTCATAGCCATCTCCATAATCTAGAAACTCATTCAAATACCACCGGCCATAACCAGCTCTTTGCCACATCTCCAGATTTCTAATATATATTAGAACTTGATTTGGGTTTTAAATCGATTTAGGATTTTAAATTTCATTTGACTCTTTTATTAATTAGTGTTTTAAATAATAAGGGTTCAATTTTCCAAAGTTATAAAATGTAACAACAATGAACAGATTTCTTATAGTAATAGCATTGAAAACTAGATCACTTGGTCTTTGATATAATTCGGTTGGTAATCCATTCATTTTATGTTACTTAATTTATTCTAGGTATTTGATGATGCGAAAAACATATACATTGATTCTCGTTTAATTTCAAT
>BQNB010080366.1:0-29956 GCA_026074375.1 Tanacetum coccineum
ATACATATATATATACTAGTTGCATGGCCCGCCCGATGGGCGGGCTTGTTTTATGAATGTTGTTTACTAAAATTTAAGGAAAAGTAAATCAATTATATATCAAATTATTTATTAAATGCATTAAAAACATGCAAAAAATGAATGCTCAGCCGATAAGAGAAAATAAAAGTTACTAAATTATCGGCAAGAGTAAATTATATATTATGTATACACCCTCTCTTCCTGCCGCCTTTTCTCAGCCCGGGAGAACACTCGTCTCCCTTGATTTGTTGAAATATATCTTATTGCAAAAGTAGAGCTTTATATATTCTATACTCGTAAAACTTTACCCCTCAGAAGTTCACCTTTACTGAATGATATGATATCTAAAACAAACAACGTATGCTCTTGACTTATGGCCTCTTGTAACCACCAACACCTTTACTGCAGTCTCGCTCTTTAAATTGCAGGCTGTACTTTAACATTTGAAGGATCCCTGTGACTTGATAGAATATATGCGAAAGAAACATTAAATCCTGACATTAGAAAAACGATAAGGTCTAATTCGATGAAATTGTACTATGTAGTATCAAGCAACTTCTTGTGGCTTGAGATGTTCACAAAAATTGTAAATATGTATTATATATTACTCATATTTACTTATTTTTATTATATGCCAAGATCAAATACCCTAATTTTCAACAAAAATTGCCATCCGTTCTATTGAAACTCAACTTGGTGATCCTATCTCATTATTTTTCAACCCGGGTTTCCATCAAATTTGAATTATTTGTTCAATTCATTCTTAAACATATATACATTACAACGAAGTGATTTTAAATACAAATGAATCCTAAATTATTTTAGCTAAGATTTCATCCATTTTTATTTGGAAACTGGGCGTTAATATACGATGACTCCATATATATATTCAAATGGTATTTTAGTTACCTCAAATGCAGTTTTGCCAAAATAAGTAAGTATAGAGTACGAACACATCTTTTTGACATTTTTGTTAAAAATACCATTGGGATATTTGATGGATTTGGGAGTTTGTGCGTCATACCTTAAGGACAAGATGCTTCGTTTCCTCAAAGTTGTCTCTTAAAGATTCGCCAAACGAACATAAGTCTTCAGATACAAGAAGCTTATCATTCAAAGCAGCAATACCGGGGTCACCCTTAGCAAACACCATTTGGATTAAATCAATGGTGACTCTAAAGAAAGTCCATGTTTTGTATATTTCTTGTAGCATGTGAAGATTCTTGATGTCCTTTTCTATGGCGTACAAAAATGTTGCACCAAATCCAAGCCAAACCGGAAGATAGAACCTGGTTTGAGTCCAAGTGAAGATCCATGGAATGGCTCTGAGTGACTCTATTCCGCCACTTGGTTTTCGTTTTGATGGATGACTCCCTATGTTCATCCGTCCATATTCAAGTTTTGGTGTGGCCTGTAAGTATACCAAGAGATAAAAATAAAAAATAAAAGACATTTGTGTCATATGACAAAGTGAAAAGAAAATACAGTGTATCATAGAACTGATGATAACGATACTAACCAATAAAAAATACTCGACAAAACATGGTTCCTTGAAGACAATCTCACGGTACTGTTCAGTTGCATGGAGTGCTATCTCATCCATAAGTGCCTGCCACTCTGGTTGTGGTGAGATTGGAGGGTTCATCCCATGCTCAAGTGTAGCTTCACAAAACCTCTGAAGTGTTCTAAAACACAAGTATTCTTCACCAAAAGATTGCTCAATAACCTCATTTTGAACCATAACCATAAGAGTCCCGTGAATGGTCTTGGGTGGTTGAGATAGTATAGCAAGATGAGTGGGCTTACAACCTCGACCAACAGTCCCACCACGTCCATGAAACATTGTAAGCTTAACGCCAAATTCCTTAGCAACCTTAATAAGCTCTTCTTGAGCTTTGTAAAGTTACCATGTTGCAGTAAGCCTTCCAGCGTCTTTTCTTGAATCCGAGTACCTAATCATAACTTCATGTTTACCATCAATTTGGTTATAGTACCATTTGATGGAGAAAAGATGAGCCATAGCTGCAGGAGCTAATTCGAGATCCGCAAGTTTTTCAAAAAGTGGGATCACCCGTAATGGTTTTTTCACATGGCATCCCCGATGAAGCAACTCAACTGCTAACACATCAGAAGGTGATGTAAACATGGAGATGATGTAAGCACCAAAACAATCTGATGAAAGTTTTGCCAGAACTTGAAATGTATCTAAAAATCTGCAACTTCTTTCGTTCTTGGGAGATCGTGACCAAATAAAGGGCATTTTCCCCTTAGTTTAGATAAAAGCCATTCTTTTTATTTCTCTTCAGACCATTCACGGTAGGTCCCAATTTGCAAATGTTGAGTGATCATATCGAGGACATCCGTATGGCGATCAGTTTCTTGACAGATATCGAGTCTTACAAGTGAAAGTCCAAAAGTAGAGACCTGTCGTATAAAATCTAATAGACCGCCATAAGAAATTATACGATCACTACAAGCACATAGTGATCTGTAGCACAACTCAAGAGGTTTCAAGAACTGCAAAGTTTTAAAGCAAAAAATAAAATTATGTAAAAAGAGTTTAAGACAATTTGAGTAAACTTTAGGACAAAAGGGCGAGGTATACCTGTTCAATATTGGTATAAACCAACTCCTCTAGAATTTCAGACACATCATGGGCCAACATATGACGAGCTCTTTCACGTGTATTGTACAATTTGTCCCTCACATCACCAAGAATAACATGGTAGGGTTCAGTGGGAGGAACCGGTGTCTAGAACTCTGGAGAAAGAATGAACATTAAGCAACTTTAACAGGGACAAAATCATATTATACATAAGCATATCAGAGGTCGCAAAAGGAGAAATCTAGGTATGTTTGGTAACGGGTCAAAACGGGTTGCTTTTAGGTACGGACAGTTTAGGTTAGTTGACCCGACAAGAAAATTGTCCAAAATATTAACACCTTTGATAAGTCTGTCAAATAGGGTTACACGTTTTATGTTATTTCAATAGTAATCTACCATCTTGAATAAAAAGGATTAAGAGGTTTAATGACATTTAAGATACAAAGAAAAAGACTTACAGCTCGATGAGCTATTATTGAATCTCTCTTGTAGCCATTAGGTTATTAACCATACCCCAACAGGGTTTAGCTGCAGTAGATTTAGGCCCTTGCACAAAACGTATAAACAAAACTATATACCAAGTCGTCACTCATATTTAAGAACTATTCATGCGTACGGTCTACAAATACCAAATGGAAACATGATTAGTCCATATATTCTTAAGAAGTCTCATAGTCGCAAAAGTTACACCCAATCAGGGTAGGAGCTATTTTAAAGTTCTTTAAAGTCTAAGCTCATCAATTAAAAGTTCCTATAGACCATGTGAAGATCAATATATGAGACAAACTCTGCCGTGGTGTAAGAAGGTCATACCAAGATCAGTAATGTTGCGAAAAATTCAAGGGAAATATTAGGAGAAGAAAATGCCATCTCTAAACTATGAACAAAGACTTTTTAAGTAGACTTTTGGACGTGTGAAAAAATTCACAGTTACATGCATTTCACTCTTTTCGTGTAAGCCGTAAAATTTCTACTCCATAGTTAAATTGGATTAAAAGAAGCGACTACTTGCATTTTCCAATATCTTTGTACCATAATATTTCTCTAAAAGTATAAGTACATAATTTTACCTTTTTGAAGCATCATTCCCAGCTGAAGCCACAGTGAGGATTCCCTTATTCATGGCGTGAAACGATGCCACGGATATACCTGCTGCAGTTGATGACTTGTGGGTCCCATGTCCATCAGTGTCTACTGGTGATAGGCTGTCATTAGGGTCGGGATTTCCATCTAGCTTGAAGTACTTGGCACCTATAAGCTTGCTTTGAAAACATATGCATGACTTATATGAACACATGGATATTAATATTGTACTTATTGCATCCAGAAAAATTAGCAAAATGATGACAAGATCCTTTCCATTTTGCTGGTGGAGGGCCAAATCCATCTTCGTTAAAGCTGTCTGATTGTGGAGGTATTCCTGGGAAGTTAAAAAATTGAACAATTTTATCTTATAAGACCACTATATGAGAACCGAGCCAGAGAAATTATACTAAAAATTTGTTAACATGTATCCATAACACCGACAATGATGTCACTCTCAAACTTCTTTCTACTTGTAGTTTGTGGCAATCCTATAAAATCCCATGATCTTGTTGTATGTAGTATGCGATTCTGATTCAAGATGACAGATTCCATACCATCCATGCCTTTACAAACATGATAACAACCAACATCATTGCAAAATATTTCATAAACGCCTACATAAGGTTCAGAGATACGTACCTGATAATTCTCTGGCTTCTGGGTGTATGAGCTTTGCTGCAAAGGCGTTGAAACATTTTGTATAGCTGTAGACATGTGAGGCCTTTGCATCTAACTCACTCTATTGCAACAGACCTATGTTAGTATGTAGTGCTTACAGGTGAAAAAATGGGTGGGTCATGTAACCGGTCAGTAACATTTATTTTTTTATAATCTGTCAGAAATGGGTTGGGGTCAATGCGCGAAAACATTTTTATTCATTTTAATAATTAATAAGCTAAATATGATTCCAAGGATTTTATTTTTATAGAAAAGCCGAGTTATAATTTGAACCGTTTGGCATACAACATAAGCAAAATCGACCCATTTATAAGTCAATGGACTGAAATTTCCACCTCTATTATTGCTGTAAAGTTTTTATTTGATCTGCAAAATGGGAAGCATTATTTTACTGATTACTACCTTCCTTTTAATGCTGATAGGATGCCAATGTGTGTGTTTGCCTTGGAATCCAGCTTGGTTTCTTGATCACCCAAGAAGACAATGTAATAGTCCTACGTGTATAATTGATCTAGAAATCTGCTTATAGTAACAAAAAAACAATAAAAAGAATACACATAGTAACCGAACCTTTTTTTCTCCATTAACTCTTAGCAAGTGACATCTCGTGATAACAAATAGTATAAAAAGATAAACAGAAACTAAGTTTCTCGACGTCATTGAATGGACGCTTGTTATTAGTGATGCAAAATATAAAATAACACGATTGTAACTGCATTCTGAGAATTATAAATACTAAGTTTAACTTCTTAGTTGAGTATGTGTTTCAATTGGGAAACTTTAAAAATAGACATCAAGATTACGTGTTCCTATGTTGTGTTAATAAAGAAAGATCCTAAGTCTAGATGTCTACTATAAGTACATAATTTTACCTTTTTGAACAGTCTCTGAATATCTTCCCGAGGAATTAACTGGACCAAGATGGGCTAAGGTCCTCATAAACTCAGTAGTATTCACACAATCCATAATTTCTCAACATGTAAGATTAGTATCAGATTAATTTACTTCAATAACCGACAATATACGTCATTCATCTACATTAACAATGAATTAAAATGTTGGTCAATAGCTCAATATGACATCATACACACATAATACCTTCTGTAGAGCCTCACGTGCAACTTCCCTCTCAAGTTCCTTCTTTCTTTTTGCTTCGGTCTGAGTGCCTCGTCTACAACCTTTGCTTCCACTTGCAGTCGAGCTTTTTCTATATAACAACCTTGTAATTACCACCATAAAGGTTGTCTCCAAAAGATATCTTTGCATTGCTTCTTCGAGTTTCGTGCTAAACTATCAACAGTCCTTTTTACTTTATCAACTACTTTTTGCCTACGAACTGGGTAATTTTCAACTGCTATGTAACTGTCATGAAGAGAGGTCAAATTAGATACCAAAAAATAGGTCATTTTTGGACACTGGTTTTAGGTTCAATTGACCCGAATCAAAAGAAGTTTTGAAAATTTTGATTTCTAAAATAGGGAACATCATATAAATGATAGTAATGGAATGTAATGATAATGCTAGCAAGATGTATTACCCGCTAGCAGAGCAAATACCAAGAGCAATAAGATCTTCTAAAGTAGTCGGAAGCACTGATGTTAACAGTGATGCTAACAAACTGGCCGTTCCTATTCCGCCAAAGGTCCCTAAGAACTGTAACAGAAAAAATAGGCTGATAAGCAACAACCACAAATGCTTAAATCATAAATGCTTAAATTACCAGTTTCTATACTATAAACCCGTTAACAGAAATAGTCGATATGCAAAAACTAAACAAAGCAGGAACCATTGATAAAAGGATGTACATGTTCATCGTCGTCATGAAGCCTATTTACATTGATTCATCAGCGAAATCGCAGAACTTCAGAGCAATCCAAACGTGTTCTTACCATTGTAGGTCATGTAGAGGAAACCATCCTCATCTTTGTTTTCCTCATAGATATCAAACATAATTGCACCTGTAATCACATTACACACTATTAGTGTTAGGGAAATAAAAGCACATAAAGCACCAGCAAACTTAGAAAGCTTGAGGACTTGGCTAAATAAACATGTTATACTTGTCAAATGACTCAACAACGTACAAAGTATGCTAAACATAGTTATAAGTGGTAGCATCATCAAACTTTCAATATTTGAAAACACACAAAACCTTTTATATGATATCCTATTTTTATAAAAAGAAACAAGATATATAAAGATGACACATCTAAATGTACGTGTAGCATGAACATTCAATCGTCTCAAAAATGAAGGCATGCTATCATATATGGAAAATAAATAAATGTGCATAGACCTTCATCGAAGTTGGTCGTTTTGATCCAATCGATAACGTAACTCACTGGTTTTGTTTTCAGGAAGTTGATAACTTCTTTAGTTCCTGCATCTGCATTATTTTCTGCACATGGAGTACAAACTGGAATGCTCAGAGTGACCTCAGATTATATACCATTTCATAGCAAAATGAAGTTCAAAGTTAAAGCTATAAGATACATCAGCTTACCTACGCAATGATTCACTCAATAACTCAATGCTCTTGTTTTCTTTTGTATAGTCTCCATGCCTAGATCATAGTAAAATTCATAAGGATGCTTCTATAAAATAAATAAGTAGCTTCAAGTCTAAATATTTGGATTTTGTTATGCCACATTACTTACATATCCAAGAAGGTTATCTCGATGGTCTTCATGAGAGAATTCTTTTTCATCCCACTCACCATCTCCAAAACCGTAACACCAAAACTAAATACACGTGATTTTATAGAGAGACGCCCATGTACTGCATACTCAGGATAAATGTAACCACTGCTGAAAAACCGAACATAATAAATTGACATATTAGTATTATAAGATATTAATGTTAATATAATCCACCGCACTTATTAGATTCTTACTATCTTCATGCTACCTTCTTTGTCTTAGCACGCATCATGTCCTGCAAACTTTTTAGTAAGTCAAAAATTAGATATTTTGGACTCCGATCATTGTGTAGCAAGATATTACCTGCCTTGAGATCTTTGTGGATAATTTGAAGGGAGGAATGTTCATGTAGATAAAGAATGCCTCGATCCATCCCATGTATAAGTTTAGGTAAGGATATAAGTTGTTGAAGCATCTTGAAAGTGTAGTTACATCCCATATCTGATCAAAAAAGCAAACAGAAACACGTTATAGTTTATAATCAATAATACATAACAGTATAAATATTAAAAGCTCGTCATTATCAATCTAATTACAACGACAAAAATAACCATGTTAACAATGAACTCTAATCAATCCGGTTTTAATAGGTGTTTTAGGGTTAATGAATAAATCGGTATTGTTTTATGCTTTACGAATAAAATTAGGGTTTTAGTTTATGAGTTATTAAAGGTAATGTCTATTTGAGTATATCAATTTGGTTTTACAAAGGAATATCACAACTTCTGGCTTGGTCTAGTGGTTGAGTTTCTTGCCTTTATATCAAACAACCCATGTTCGAATCTTGCTATAGGAAAATTTTTAGAATATTTATTGGCCGAATTTTAGCTTTAATTAATTTCTATATTTCTAAAATATTTTAGGCATTACTTAATTTTGAAATTTCAAAAATAATTTATGCATTAATTTAAAATTTTCTAAAATAATAATTGATGACATGGCAACAATGATGACTGGGCATTATGACATGGCATTGGGATGCCAAGTGTGTATATATATATATATATATTCCTATATTTATACTATATATATGTTTTTATATATTATATTTGTATATGTATATATCTAATGTAGATATAACATATTATATATTACACTCACATATATAGATAATATAGATATATATAGATATATTGTTTGTATATTAATATATTTTTTATATGTATAATATATATGTTTATGTATATATATATATATAGATATATATATATATATGTATATGTTTATGTATAATATTTTGTATATATGTATATATATTTGTTTTATGTATATATATATATATATATATATATATATATATATATATATATATATATATATGTATATATATATGTATATATGTATATATGTATATATATGTATATATGTATACATATATACATATATATATACATATATACATATATGTATATACATATATACATATATATATACATTGTTATACATATATATTAACATGGATATAAATATATATACATATAATTATATATATACATTATATGTTTATATTAATATACATATATATACACACACAACACACACACACTCATATTATTTATATTATATATATATATATATAAATATTTTATATATATATATATTTTTATATTTATATATATATAGGTATATACATAAAATATATATACATTCATATATATATATATACATACATTTATATATAATATTATATACATACTACATCTTATATATCTAGTATACATACCATATATATTAGTATACATTTATTATATATATATATATATATATATATATATATATATATATATATATACGTGTATATATGTATATACGTGTATATATGTATATACGTGTATATATGTATATACGTGTATATATGTATATACGTGTATATATGTATATACGTGTATATATGTATATACGTGTATATATATATATATATATATATATATATATATATATATATATATATATATATATATATATATATATATGTAGGGTAGGGTTATAATAAAAAAGATAGGAAGCCCTCCTAACTATTGGATCAAAAAATCTAGATCAAAAAGGGCAGTGGCAATTTTGTAAATAGCGGAAACTTTAGGGGCAAATCTGTAGAAACTACAAACTAACCTCCTAAGTAACAAAAACACGTTCCGTATGGAACGACGTCGTTCCAACTGAACAATCCAAATCTGTTCTTCATTTTCACCCAAAATCCACACATACTTCTCTCAGTTTCACACACTAAATTTACAAAATAGAAATGCCCACTATATTAACGACGAAGATTTAGATGATAATAATTATTCATCATCATCTAATCGACGTGGCTCTACTTTTTTGAATGTTATTACTCTCGGTAACACGGTAATTACTTCTTTACTCTAGCTTAATTCTTATTTAATTAACTTGTTTAATTGTGTGGATCTGTGATTTGTGTATCTGAAGATCTGTAAGTTTTAGATGTTTTAGGCTGGTGTAAAATTTAGTTAGTTAAATGATTTGAGTTTCATTACACGATTGCTCGGTAATTAGGTACTTGTATTGAGATTGATTTCTTTAGTTTGTGAAACTAACTAGGTCAATTTAGTTGTGACTCGGTTATCGGATTAGTTAGAGTTCGCGGCGTTAAATTATCAAAACACGAGAGTTACCAGACCAGTACCGTGTTGGGTCAGCTGCTTTGTTAGTTGTTGAATTTATGTTTTCCGATTAGTGTTTTTGTTTAACGTCTCAAGATTAGTAGTTGCATTAGTGGTTTAAGCTTCGCTTGACAACAATTCAAATTTAGATGTGTATGTTTATGTGTCAAAATGTAGAAAACAAATAGATACAAATGTGTTTAGGAAAGTTAAATATAAAGTGTTTGATTAAATGCCTCAACTAAACTTTATGATTGAGATGCACTAAATTTACACTATGATGCAACAGGTAAATTTACAATATTTGGTTAATTTTATTTTACTAGAATCATGGTTTGCTTATTCAGTTAATTTAGAAAAAGTATTAGAATTATTGAGGCCAATAGGTTATTTAAATGCAGTTGAGTAAAGCAATGATGCAGTAGGTTGTATTTGCTGTATATAAGGTTCAATTAGGTTACACATAGGTTTTTTACATATCAAAATGTGTTTGTATGTGTATTTGAATGTATAATGCAGTAGGGGTAATACAGTGATGTAGTAGGTTCTTAGTTATGTCAAAGTAGATTGCGTTATGTGTGAAAATGTGTCTGTATGCCTAGATGTTTGTGAGATGCACTTGATATTGAACTATGATGCAGTAGGTTCTCAGTTGTCCTGTATAATGATGCATTATGTTAAAAGTAGATTGTGTAATGTGTGAAAATATGTCTTTATGCCTAGATGTTTGTGAGATGCACTTGATTTTGAAATGTGATGCAATAGGTTCTTAGTTGTATGTTTGTAAGCTTGATGGAATTTGTATATTGAAGTGATGCAGTAGGTACTTGTTATGGCTTATGATTGATGCAGTTGATGTATTAAAGCTATGTAGTAGGTACTTGTATGCTTGGTTGTATCTATGATGCACTTGGTTTTAAATTGTGATGCTAGGTACTCAGTTGTCGCTTCTAAAGATAAATTAGATTACGTATAGGTGACATTATCTGTCAAAATGTATTTGCTTAGTTGGTTTTATGAGCGATGCACGTGGTTTTGAACGTGCTCAGTTTTCATGTATAAGGATGAATTAGGCTAAGTGTAGGTTACGATATAGGCGAAATTGGTTTTATATGTTTGGCTATTTGTTTGATGCACTTAATTTTGAACTGTGATGCGGTTGCAGCTTACTTGTTGCGTATATGGCTTAATAAGGCTACACTTAGGTTGTATAAATTGTCGAAATGTGTTTGTCTTTGTGGTTTTATGGATGATGCACTTTTTATTAAAAATGTGGTGTAGTGCTTGCTCACTTGTCACGTATAAGGCTAAATTAGGCTACGTGTAGGTTTTGTTTGTTTGATGCACTTGAATTTGAGTTGTGATGCAGTATGTGGTCCACTGCTGTGTATAAGGATGGGTTAGGATAAACGTAGGTTGCCTTATCTACGAAAATTGTTTGTAAGCTTGGTTGTTTGTTTGATGCAACTAAATTTGAGATATGATGCAGTAGGTGGTCAGTTGTTGTGAATAAAGGTTGCATACAAAAATGTGTTTATATGCAAGGTTGTTTGTTTGATGCACCTCACTTTGAGCTGTGATGCAGTAGGTGGCAATTATTGTATATACAGATGAACTAGGCTAAAAGTAGGTTGCGTTATGTGAGAAAATGTTTATGTATTCTAAGTTGTTTGTTTGATGCACTTGTATTTGAGCTGTGATGCAGTAGGTGCTTAGTTGTCGTGCATAAGGATGAACTAGGATAAGGATGGGTTGCGTTATGTACGAAAATGTGTTTCTATTCTTGGTTTTTGTCTGATGCAATTTAATTTTAACTGTAATGCAATAGATCTTCAGCTCACGCGTATAAGACTGTGTGCTTTGCAATTGTCTAATCCATTTTTAACCGAAAGGTTGTTTGTTGTTGGAACGGATTAGGTATGATCTATGTATGCTTGGCTGCACTCCAAGCATACTTAAGAGATTTAGTATGCTCATTTTTGGCATTTGCAGAGTCTCTGGTATTCAATTAAGGATAATGATTGTGATTATAAGGGTGTTTGGGATAACACTAGCCGGGTTACATTTAGGATTTTAGCAGCCTTCTATTTTGGGTGTCTTGGAGTTTGCTGCTTTATGGGATTAAGTTTTATAGATTCTGGTGATCTTGGTTCAGGTTCGTATGGTTATGGGTTTTCTGTAATGGATCATGGGTCAGTTTCAGTGTTTGTTTAACCACCCCTATGGCTCTAACAAGCCGGCATTCTGACTAAATTCTTTTTCTTTCTATTTTTGTATGATTATGGTGTGTTTGGATTTACGTTTTTAGAATACTAGTCTAATTATTTTGACTTATTATATAATCAGTCCAAAGATGCACATCCAAAGACCCCATATACTACACATTTTGGTCATTGTGTGTGCTGGAGTGAAAAAAACTTCAGAATCAAAAGTTCAAGGTTTTTTGACTTGCACATGTACCATCATTAGATAGCCACTAACTCTGCTATGCTAATAATACACGTCCTAGGAAGCAAGTATATCTACGTAGCCTAAGGAGCTAAGATCAACTAGTCGTTCTTGCTCTTTTTGGCTTCGTCCGTTACATACCAACTCTTTTAGCTGGTTCGTAAGGAAAAACAGCTTCCGGAGTTCACGGTCTTGTTACTGATTATGTTAGTATAAGATAGTAACCTTCAAAGTTCAAACACAAAACAATTCACCCACTTGTATGCTCAAAAAGTCAAATGATTCAAAATTGCTAAAATTACAGCCAGTAAATCTGTAACAAGTAAGTTGATGCACTTTCATTTAGTACTGTTTTCACATTATTAAAACTTCTACTGTTAACAAGAAAAAACATGCTGATCTAAAGTCTAAAACTAGCTACGAAAACTTGTCAACAACATCAAACTAACCAAACTATTAACAAAGAGTGACTAATCTGCCAACATCATCAAGGCATACATTGGTAAGGACGACATTGCAGCCGAGGAAGATGGTGCATCATAGTTTAATTGCTGCTTAGATTGAGATCAGGGTATTCAATTCACTCAGTATTTGATTTCAAGCTAGCTGATATTATACCTATCTAAGTATCTGCTATATTTTATTCTATGCCCGTCGAACACAACAGTTAGTTAATAATTAGCCATTGCAAAACTTTTATGTGATATGGTTTAATCTTGGTAAAATAGTAGTGGGCATAGATATATATTAAGAATTCATAATATTTGGAACAAACGGTCAGTGTTATCTCAGAAAAGTATGAAGTTGCAGAAGGTGCTATTTTCTTGATGATGATTTCAAGGGGTGTGAGGAGTTTAGACGAGCTTAAATTGGTATTTTCGCGTCAACCTGACTTTGCTTTTTCTGATTGCGAGTATTTTGGAACTTATAAAAACAATGCTGAATTTGAGGTTTTAGCTAATGAGTCAATTGGATATGGTAGCTTTGTTAATGAGTCTGAACTTGGTTTGAAAAAGGATTTGACTGTTGGATATGGGTCGGGTCAACTGAAAATGAATCTGGTTGGGTCATGTGATCAAGATTTTTGGGACAGAGATGGTACTGGTTCTGGGATTTTACTTGAGTCGAAAAGGACATACAAGCACCATGTTTGCGCGATTTGCTACAAGAAGTTTGGGTCAGCTCAAGCGTTGGGTTCTCACAAAAGGGTCCATAACAAAGCAGAAAACAAAATTTCAGGTGTCGACAGTAGTGATGTGGAGTTCAAGCTGACTTGGGTGATTGGGTCCATAGCGAGATCGAATGGGACCCATTTGCTGTGGTAAACTGAAGTTCCAGATGAGGTCTCACTAGTCACTTCCTTCGTGTAGATGTTGAAAGAAATATTAGTACTTGTTTCATATATGTAATTTATATGTTTTGGAAGATGATTTTCTTAGACATAAGGCTGTTTTGATACCTGTTTCAAAAAGTTGCATTTTGATGTCACCTGAAACAAATAATGAAGAATGTAAAGAGAAATGCACAGAAGAAAACTAGAAAAGAGTCATCTTTTATGTCCTTTTCCTTCATGTGGGTACACACTTGGTACTTTCTATATCTCACCATTACTTTAAAAAAAATATTTAACTCAAATATTTAGATATTTTGTTGATATTTCATAGAACTATAGAAATGTCTGGTGTTGATCCACTGAGATCGCATATTTTTTGTATTAGAGAATGAATTAAAATGACTAGAAGCATGCATAGTTGTATACTTCTAAAAATATGCGATAATTATTGGTTTGTAACGAAACAAGTCTTTTTAGTTCGATTAACAAGATGATGCATATAAGGTTAAAGACATTTAGATACACTTTTTTTCATATCAAGCATTTTCCCACAGTAGATAAGAAGAGTTTCACTCATGACCTCTTGTGGATTCAAGCATTTTCTCACAGTAGATAAGAAGAGTTTCACTCATGACCTCTTGTGGATAAAAAAACTAAGGTTATGTATGTTTTTCGTAATTTTAAAGAAAGAAAATTATATGTTACAACTTCAATGTAAATCTATTTAAGTTATAGTATCTTTTTTGAGTTGAATATTTTTAGTACATCACAGTGTTAAATTTATTGCATCAGTTTTTGTACAATGTGATGCAATAGAATTATTAATTGTAACTGTAATGCACTATAAAAATACTAACTTTTTCACTTAAATAATGTACTAACCTTTTTAACTGTAATGCATTAATAAAATACATTGTGATGTATTAACTTTTATAACTTAGATGTGCTAACTTTTTTAACTGTAATGCATTAATAAAAAACATTATGATGCAATAAAATTTACATTATGATGCACTAAAATATACAATTTAATGCAGTAAAATTTACACCGTGATGTAGTAAAATTTACAATCTAAATATACAATTTAATGCAATTAAAATTTACACTGTGATGCAATAAAATACACAATTTAATGCAGTAAAATTTGCACTGTAATCATAATGTATAAAATACTGCATTACTATGTAAATGCCACTGCATCACAATACACTAAACAAAAATAACAGTATGCGGAATTTAATATTGATAAGAAAAGATACATAGTATATTTCATAAACAAATGGGATATTATTGTATTGTATTTTGGTAAAAATTATATGCGTCTCTCAAAAGAAAATATGTCTTGTAATCAATCCTTGAATATATATACTCTTGTTTGGAGAATTTCTTAAAAAAATAATAATCCAGAAATCATGCTGAAAAACGCTTAGATGTTCTAAGACCAGTTCTTGGGTTGTATTGTTTTCTTGATTTTCTTAGACGGTTGCAACGGTTCTGCAGTATTGAAAGACTTAGCATTCTTTGACCACCGTTTGTTGTGAGGAAGCTCCTTAATACTGTTCATTCTTAATACATAAAAGATGTGCCGACAAAGAAGACCATATGCCTCGTAGTGCTTACAGCTACATTCAACTTCCATTACAGATTTACAAAAATCAACCTGCAAAATATTTAAAAGAAAATCATTCAGCATGATAGTATAAAACCTACTACATGACAGTACAAAATATATTGCATGACGGTACAAAACTTACTGCATGACAGTACAAAACCTACTACATTAAGTATTAAAAAAACACACAGAAACTTTAATAAAATATATAAACAAATCAAATGAACTACTAAATAAAGTGTAATGAAGTAGTAATAAAACTGTGATGCACTACTAATTTTTTTATAAAGGAAGATGGTATACTAGTTTGAGCGAAAGTAGCATCAAAGGAACTACTAAATAAAGTGTAATGCAGTAGTAATAAAACTGTGATGCACTACTAAATTTTTTATAAAGAAAGATGGTATACTTGTTTGAGCGAAAAGTAGCATCAAAGGAGACGAATCACCAAAAGCGGCATAGTCCCCAATTGCTTGTTCATAGCCCAGAAAAGACCAACTAACCCGACCCAACTAAAATGACTATTATTTAGCATTAAATAGGGTTGGGTTCGGGTATGAAATTTTTAGTCTTGACCCGACTTTGACCCGACCCAAATTTACCCGAACCCGACCAACCTGTCCCAACTAAGCCCCTCTTCCTATACAAACCATCTACAAGTTATGTAAATGACCTCCTAACCGTTGATCAATCATGAGAAAACAAAAAGAAATAACTATTAACGTTCAAATAAGGATAATTCAATAGACTTCATTTTGGTATCATATGGATTAACTCGAACTCCAAAATATTACGGGTCTGAATTATGTGAATGACCTCCTAACCATTGACCAATCCTGATAAAACAAAAAGAAATAACTAGTATTATCGTTCTTACATGTATCAATTATTGCGATTTACCTACAAACGAGTCAACTCGAGTTACATATTATCTCAAAAATGACTATAATTTAGCATTGCTCTCGAATATTGGTTCAACCCGACTCGTTTCGTCATACACTAAAAAACACCCATTTTGAACCAAACATGTTCCCAACAAGATCACTAAAAACTTGAAGAAAAAGAAACTATTTATTTTGTGATCTTAATGTCATGAAAACTGACCTGATGAGCCCATGATGATATGAGATGATGAGAGATTGCAAACGGTCCAGGAACAAACATAGGTACAAGCTCCCCACTTTCGACACTAAATCCGGAGCCAGATTTTTTATTTATTTCAACCCGTTTGCAAATCTGGTCAACTTTTGATGCAGCTGTTTTCTGTGCCTTTCCATATTCAGTGAATGTCATCGCTTCACATCTTCTATACTGATCCGTTCGGCATCTATGCAAACTAGAGGTGGCAATCTTGACCCAAATATAAAAGAATGGGTTTAATAAATAATAGCACATCTGTTTACTAGAACAGCTAAAACTGAAGTCTCGATGATCAACATTTTGGGACATGAAAAGAACAGTTTACCTTCTAATTCTTTCTTGTCAACAGTTATTTCAAATGATAAGGCGTAAGCTAAGAACCCAACCATAAGCTGGCATGGCATGCTGCTAGGTCCAGCTGCAAACAACCCATATAACTAAATTGTCAAATCCAACAACGGAATCTCCACAAGTATGTAGTAAGTTACTCTCAAAAGTTTTTTATTCAGAATCAAGGGATAGGCTTACCGGGCCGTGGTTGAGAGCTATGATAAACGACTTCACCAACTTCAATGTCGGTTTCCTCCATTGTCTCTCTCCTCACTGCCTCTTCCAAGCTTTCCCCGGGCTAAGGAAGGTAGATAAAATTAATAAAAAATATAGCGCTTTTTGTATAATACAGAAACCATAATCATAATATACTATGCAAAAACATTCACAAGGTTACGTTGTGCAATCACATCTTGCTGACAATTCATGATCTGCATCTTGTTGCCCAATTATTATCATTTTCATCATCATCATAATCTTCACCTTCAGGTTCATTCTCGTCCAAAGGACCAAGAACGCTCAGGAAATTCTTGAATATATCTCTCACATGATCAACCCCTTCATCAGATAAAAAGTTTCCATCAATGTTCAACAGCTTAAATCCCGGTTTTCCCACAACAGCTTGTGATAAAACACTGGCACCAGCTGTTCTGATATCATTAATACTCAAGTCGACTTCGATCAACCGGTCAAACCCGTCTTTGATTCCATTAGCAATCACTATTGCACCTTCATCCTTCAACTCATTCTCAGATAAAATCAATTTAGTCAAAGTTGACTTCTTTGATGTAATACACGCAGCTAGAGTGGGGGCTACTTTATAAGTATAGTTGTTTCCTGCCATCTCGAGTACTTCAAGAGCAGATTCTGAGTTTTTCAAAGAATTCACGAGCGCTAAAGTTCCCTCATCCTCAAAATGTAAGTAACTGAGAGAAATTTCTGTGAGATTAACAAACACGGGAATAGATTGACTCAAAGCAATCCCGGCTTCAACTCCAAACATATTGTCACGAATATCAAGTTTCTTCATATTGTTACAAGTCCCAAGTGCTTCAGCCAATGCTAACCCACCTTCTGAGCCGACCCTTGTCGATGAACATAGGAAGTCTTCCAGCATCGGGGAATCGTTCACGATTTGAGATATAGCAATCCCCTTTGTCACCGGTCATATTGTTAGAAAAATGAAGAACTTTTAATTTTTTGATTGACGGAATTAATTCACAAATAGCTTTTGCTGCTTCTTCTGAGATATCGTCATTCATCAAATATAACTCTTCGAGGTTACCTTGAGACGCTAAAAGTTGGCCAAAAGCCCTGACTCCCTTTTCACCCATTGCATTATTTGAAAGGTTAAGATACCTGAGGTCAGAATGTTTAAGGGGTTATCAAAATAAGGTCATAACTTCAAGAGCTTCCGCTTCAGGTCTCCCGGCAATAAAATCCGATAAATCAACTTCGGACAACTGTCTATTAATTGAGAACAATATACAAGCAGCAACTTGGGCTGCATCTAGCCCGAAACTTCTATTACTATAACAAATCTTTGTAAATTTGTTTCCAGGCTCGGTTAATGGTTTTAGAAGTTCTTTAGCTTCATCTGCTTCAATGAAGGCCCGGGGCCTACCCAATATGTCAAAGAACATTTCATGAGTTTAACAGGTCCAGGTTTGGACTCTGGTTAGTAAGACCCCCCTATACTCGCACTCGCAGCCGACACTACCGGGTGCAATGCGAATGGGATGTAATACTCAGATGTGAACTCACGAAGTTCCTCAACTATTATTTCTGATGTAAAATCCGTAAGTTGCAACACCATGATTTGCGAAGCAAGGGTTTGGATGCGCATGCGCGTATTACCTGTGTTTGATTTTTGATGATTAATGGCAGCTTTATCAATGGTGGTGGAAGAGATTTTTTTTTACTGTGGCAATAACAGTGAAATGGAGGCGAACCCTTATATAGGGCAAGTTGTTACTGACACGACGCCGGATGAGGAACACGTGTCCCCCACTTGTCCTAATCGTGTGGTAGGGGTGAAACGTATAAGCTATGTTCTAGCTACCTTCTCACGAATTACGAAGAGGCATTTTTGCGACTCAAGTTGACCAGATTCATTGTTTTGGGCGGGACAATTTCTTGTTTCTTCCACAATACGCATCCAGGGATATTTACCGCGACTATTTGTAGTCTAGCATCCGCGGTCTTACCAAGCGCATACTAGACTGGGGGGACATGATGACGTATAGTCCAACCTCGGGTCATGAACCCGACCCACGAATAGTACTTATACCCAGGCCCATGATGAATGGGCCATAGCGACATCAATACGGGCTTCCAAGGCCCAAATGGTACTGCCTATGGGGAAGCCCATGACATATGGGCTATCACGACGAGGATTTAGGCCCATGAGGCCCAACTAGCGCACACGTGCGCAGGTATCTAGAACACCCGTTACGAACGAGTCATAATCATGAGGTGGGCCCACTAGTTACTAAATAACGGCGAATACTAAATAACGGTGAGACCTCTCGGATACTAACCTAATTAATGGGACAAAGCCCATTAGGGTTTGGTGAGTATATAGAGAGCACCTCGGCTCTCATCTAAGGTACGCCCTCATAACCCTAACTTTCTACTAAAACCTAAACCGATTACTTACTCTCACGCCGGAGGATAATCGTGGGAGACAATCCCACGGTAAGCCTAACGGTGCTTTGTTTTCTTAGTGCGCAGGTCTCATACATCAAGACTTAATTGATACAGGAACCGGAGCCTAACAGATCCGTATTACACCTAATTCGGACCTAATCAAGGATCGTCCAACTTTTGTATCAACAGATTGGCGCCATCCGTGGGACCCAACACTAAGAACACTGCCAAAATCTAGAATGACAAAGCAAGGAAACTTTACCCAGCGGACTCCGCAGGCGAAGAAGCAGAGCGACCAAGCCTCTAGACAGATCTCTAAGCAGGCCTCTGGAAGCGCCAATGCGCCATATGATCTGGTCTTCACAGCGATGGGACCGCCCCTGGGGACAACCCAGACAACCGCCACAATCACAAGCTACGTTGAAAACATATAAAATTTACAATATTAAAAAAAAAACATATATGCACTCGTCCTTTTTCTTCTAAAAATGTAATTAAAAATTTAAAAAAAGTCAAAATTATGTTTTGACTAAGGAATTAAATAAAAATATTTAATAACACTAAATTCTAATTTGTTTAAAGTGGTTCTATAGGTTCTGTACAAAAAAATGGTTCTGCAAAGAACGGTCCCCTATATATATATATATATATATATATATATATATATATATATATATATATATATATATATATATATATATATATTGAAATTTCAAAACAAAATTTTATACATTGTTGAATCATGCAAAAAACACGTCAGAATGATTATACATTGTCTATCGAAACATACATATCTAAATGCTTATTTTTCGAATCAATGAATAAAGTTTTATAAAAATAAAGGGGTGTTTGGTTCGTTTCTTAGGATCGATTTTTAGAGTCGAAATGACCATCAAACACAATCCTTTTGTCACTGTATAAACACATAACTAAACTTGTATAGTCCCACAAGATATATAATTCATATATATATATATATATATATATATATATATATATATATATATATATATATATATATATATATATATATATATATTGATACATTTTATAAAAAGTATAAAATAAAGGGGCGTTTGGTTTAACGTTTTAAAACATAGTGTTGAGTCAAAACAAACACCATTTAACTCTCATCAAGTCAAAAATAATGAACTAATATTTGTCAACAAAATATACAACTTAACGTATATCTTTCGACAATTTTAGTCAAGTCTTGTATTGATTAGGGAGTGTTTGGGTCATTTCCTAGATGTTGAAATATATAACTAATATATATTCTTTGACACCCTAGATTAAGTGAAAAATAAATTAAGGAACATATGGATTACTTCTTAGGTTTTTATTTTTAGAGTCGAAGTAATCCTTGTCCCACATTTGTCGTTTTTCAAAACTTTATTTTTTTATTTTTTTATTCTTTTAATAATTTATTTCGTTGTTATCTTGTTTAGGTGATAAACATGCCTCGAGCAACAGTTGGTGATACCTCTCTTACCCGTTCTTACATTCCCAAAGTATCCCAAACACCCGGTATTTCTCCTACTATTGCACACTTCTACAAACCTATCGAAAATCGATGCATTCATGAGGGTAGAGTTGTTGATCAACTTTACTACACATCTGATCACATCGATCATTGTTTTTCTAACATACGTCTCAATTGTCTCTACGAAATTAATGAGCCAATTGTCCCTCGCTTTATTCTGGACTTTTATAGTCAAGTCACTCTTCAAAGAGATAACTCCAGCGTCATTCTTATCTCTTTCATGATTTAAAACGAATTCATCACTCTCTCCCTCCAACAGTTCAGTCAAATCCTTAGAATTCCATTCAATGGCCAAGCCGTATTCACAAACGAATGGGATATTGGTTCTCTTGCATACTCCCAAGAAACCGAAGGACTATATCATACCGACCTTCCTACTCCTGAAGAAATTCATCAATTTCTTCAATTTCAATGTATTGATCCTAACCGCACCATCAAAAACAAAAACGTCATTCTTTCACCAAATCAAGTTCTAACAAAGAACTTAGACAAGACTTGAAAAGATGGAATGAACTCATTTATGATAATGTGTTCGAACTAGGAGGATACCGGGACCATCTTCCTGATTACCTTGCTCATATATTATATTGTATTCTAGCCGAGCAACAATATAATCTTGCCTATTTCTTTGTCAAAAGAATTGAAAGTACATGAGCAACTCCTAAAGCCCATCTTCCTTATGGTATGTTCTTGACACGTCTCTTTTGACATGTTATGGAACACTACCCTCACCTTGACAATGGCATTTACAATTCCGTTGATCGTGTCATGCGTCCACTCGCTTTTAAACAAACCCAGAAACCCCGAAGTGATCATGGAAAAGCCCGTCACTCCGTCTCATTAACTTTCGCCCATCATAATCATGGATCTTCATCTCACCAAGATGATGATGATGAGGATGATGGTGCTTCTCGTGCTAGTACCCCATCTCCTACCACTTACCTAAACTCTCTCGGACCTCTCGATTACCAACAATATAACGTTCCTACTTCTTCTAAACAAAATGATGATCTTCTCTTCGAACGTCAAACCGACTTGCTCAATCAAACACAACAAATGCACAAGGAACTTAGAGGTGAATTCAAATCGTTTGGCAAGGCGTTACGAGGAGTCTTCAGGAAGAAGAAGAAATTAAGACGTTGAAAGATGATTAGCTTAGTAGAATAATCTATTTAGGACTTTATGTGAACTTATGTGTATGTTTAATTAATTGTGTGATGACAACCCAACTTGGTAGGAAGAACTTTAACTTGTTCAACTTGCTTAGGACCTTTAATATTTATGAATTATTAGTATGCTCTTATAATTATGCATCCTTGTTTTATAAATTTTTAATTATTGTAAATATACATGATATACTTGATTTCATGCATATATATGTTCACATAGGACTTGCTGCAAATTGACCACCAAAATACAACATTTCTTACATAATTTTTACAGAAATCAAATTTTTGGTCGTCTGAAAATCACCAGATGGGCGGCCCCCTTAATTCATAAGGACGGTCCCCTTAAAAATAAGGGGGCCGACACCTTAATTAAGGGGACCGGCTATCTGATTCATAGATTTTACTGTTTCTTTATGCTTTTTGACTCTCTTTTACCTAGCCTCAGCTATCCTTACCCAGAAAACTCGAACATATTTTGGAAATTCTTAAACCTATTCAAATCCATTCCATTTCCAAACCATTCTCATTAAATAAATTCCCTCCAAATGATCAGCACCATTTTATCATCTTCTTCATTCTCTATCAACCACCATAAACCACCATGGCATCCATTAGAGATTCTATTTCTAAAGCTTCCAAAAGACCAAAAATCAACATCAACAACAACAACAACAACATTACCCAATCCCGCAAAAACAGGGTATGGGGGAGGTGAGATGTAGACAGTCACTCCCCTACCTGAGGGTAGAGGGACTACTTCCAGAAAGACCTCCAACAAGATATAGAGCATCAAAACAAACCATACGAGAGAAAAAACGAAAAACATGCGCAAAAGACAACACCAAACAAGCAAAGAAACCAAGGACCAAACAAGCAGCCATAGACAAAAGCACATACCGACAAAGGAGAAGAGAAGCAGGCAAACAAGCAGAGAAGCACTACAAGAACATACGGAAAAATACAAGCACCTCCAGCAAAAAAAACTACAACGTAGAAAAAGCAGCAGGGAAGATCACATACAATACAAAAAAGCACATAAAAGCACAAACAAGCTACAGACAGGAGGAAGAAGCTCAGCAAAGGGGCAAAAAGCTGAAGAGCAAGAAAACCTATAGGCAAGAAACTCCTGGAAGGCAAGCAAGGCCTACGCTAAAAAGAGAAAACGGGGGAAGCAAAGACAAACACCTATACACCCTCGTCTACCCTAATCCTAGTTCTCCACTCGCTTCCTAAATCCATAGGACATGTCTTTTAGACAACCAATCAACTCCATCAGGTCCGTCTTCAGTCTATCCCTCCCACCTGATCTTAAGGTCAACCCCTTTTTCTTGCTCCAATGATGGTTACGGATTTTACTCTCCTAACAGTGCTGATTGTGGTTCTTCTCTATGACATGCCGAGAAACCATCTCAATCGTCCCTCCTCTCATCATGTTTAGACATATTCACTACTTGGAGATTTTTTTGAAAAACTCCATTTGGGATCATGTCTAAAATAGTCTTACCACAAGTCCACCTTAACATCCTTATTTATGCGACCTCCATCCTATTTACTTGAACCTTCATTAACAGCCAACACTCTGACCCGTACAACATAGCCGGTCGAATCGCCACCCTATAAAATTTCCCTTTCAGCTTTAAAGGGACTTTCTTGTCACACAGATCCCTGTGGCTCTGCTCTCCACTTCAACCAGCCTACTTGTATACGGTGTGTAACATCATCCTCTATCCTCCGGATTATATGTATCACAATCCACGGTAATCTAAATGACTAGCAACCTTACAATCTAAGAATATTTCGCAAAGATGCGGAATTTCCTCTTCCTCTTTCGGTCGTTCTCATACCTATTGAAATTTGCAGTCATAGTAATTAGTCTTCTCTCTGCTGACTCGTAAACCATTGTCTTCTAGAGCCTTCCTTCACTGCTCCAATCTTCCATTCAGCCCCTCTAGGGTTTCTGAAATTAGCACAATATCATCCGCGAATATCAAGCACCATGGTACGCTCTCTTGAATCCCCTTCGTCATCTCATCGAGAATCAAGGCAAACAGGTACAGGCTAATAGCTAAGCCTTGGTGTAGGCCCACATCTACCGGGAAGTACTATGTGTTTCCGGTTGGGGTCCGCACACAAGTCCTTGCCCCTTCATACATATCATGAATAACTTTTATGTATCTCGTTGGGGTTCCTTTGTCACTTAGAGTCTTCCAGATCAGCTCCTGTGGAACGCTGTCATATGCCTTCTCAAGGTCCAGGAATGCCAGATGCAAGTCTTTTTGTCTTTCTCTATACTTCTCTATAAGGCTTCTAATAATGTGAATAACCTCCATGGTAGACCGTCACGGCATAAAGCCAAATTGGTTTTTTGACACCTCTGTCTCTCGTCGCAACCTTCTTTCAATAACTCTCTCTTAGAGTTTCATGGTGTGGCTAAGTAGTTTAATTCCCCTGTAGTTGCTACATGTTTAAGCGTCCTCCTTGTTCTTGTAGATGGGGATAACCTCGCTGAGTCTCCAATCCTCAGGCATTTTAGATCTCAAGAAAGTCTTGTTGAAGAGGGTTATCAGCTATCGCACCCCCTCGCCTCCAAGGCACCTCCATGCTTCAATGGGGATCTCATCAGGTCCCATTGCATTGTTTCTACCCATCTTCCGTAGCGCCTCTTTAACTTCTTTGTGTCTGATCCTCGAGCAATAGCAATTATTTTGTAGGATTGCGCCTATACTATCCACTTCTTCGGTTCGGTCACTCCTTTGTCTGTTGAAGAGAATGGAGAAATACTCCTTCCATCTTCTCCTGATAACGTCTTCATTGACACTGCTTCTTCCATCTTCGTCTTTGATAAATCTCACGATTCCTAAATCCCTTTTCCTTCTGTCTCTGGCTTTAGCTATCCTGTAGATATCGTTTTCTCCTTCTTTGGAGTCCAATCTCTTATACATGTCTTCATACGCTTTTTCTTTCGCTTTGGATACCGCCTTCTTGGCTTCTCTTTTTGCTTCCTTATACCTCTTCTCGATTGCGCTTCTGTTTGCTTCGTCTTCGCCCCGCAACGATATAAGCTCTCTGAACCAGATTTGTTTTACCTTAACTTTGTCTTGAACCTCGTCACTAATCCACCATGACTCCCTGCGGCCTATACACGCTCTTAAAGTCCCTGCAACCACTCTAAGGGTTTCCTTGGCCGCCTCTCTGATCATGATTGCCAGTCTATTCTACATTTGCTCTGCGTCAACTAATCTATCTTCTTCATCCGAGGTAACTCCCTCTATTACTCTAGCTCTGAAATCCTCCGCCGCTTCACCGTAGAGGTTTTTCCACAAGATTCTAGGTTTAACCGCCCTCTCCGTCGAGCGCGGTCGTCTCTTTATATGGATATCCAACGCCAACAGTCTGTGTTGGGAGAAGCAAACCTTACCCGAAAATACCTTGCAATATTTACATAGCCTAAGGTCTCCTTTGCGCACCAACATGTAGTCATTATGGGTGTCGTGGTCCCCACTATGAAACGTGATGAGATGGGCATCCCTCTTCTTGAAGAACATTTACGACCACCAAGTCGTGGGTCGCAGCAAACTCGAGGATCGATCGGCCCTCTTCGTTCCTAACTCCATACCCGAAGCCTCCGTGCACGCTCGAGAAACCATCCGCATTTGCTCCAATATGGCCGTTTAGGTCTCCTGCTACGATCAGCTGCTGGGTCGTCGAACACTCTCTAACAAGGTCATCAAGAGAGTCCCAGAAGCTCTTCTTTTCCGCTTCACCAAGACCCACTTGTGGTGCGTAGGCGCTAATAACATTAATCGTCTCCTCTTCAATCACTAGTCTAACCAGCATAATCCTATCGCTAATCCTAATCACCTGAACGACCTTGTCCTTAAGATTTGGTGCTAAAGGCGAACAACTACTCTTACCATTTCGAGGCGTGTTTCGCTGTACCCGAGAACCAAATCCGCTTGTATTGGTTCCCTTCTCTATTTGCGCGAACACCCTTCCATTATCTCTTGGAAACACGCAATGTCAACTTTCTTTCTTCTTAGCGCGTCTACTAACTCGAGAAATTTACCAGTCAAGGTTCCTACATTCCAACTACCCACCCTAGTCTTACGGGAGCTAGCTACTCTCCCAACCCTCCTAGTCTGACTATACCCGCCCACCCCTACACTAGGACATGACCTCAAGTAACCATCGCTAGGGGAAGAATCTATGTTTGCCTAGCTCGAGAAGGGCGCTAGAGGGCAAATACAAAAAGCAAAGCACTAAAGCTAAAGCTAAAAAAAACCACCGAAACAAAGCGAAACAGCGAGGCTAAAAGGAATAAAGGAAATATAGAAATTAAAAGATAATAGTAAGGAAGAGCTTAGCTACCAGAAAAAATATAATTTTCTAGGTGTTTAATGGTAGTCGGAAGACGGCGGCAGTGCGCGGCAGGCAGCGGTCGGTGGTGACTAGGGTAGCGGAGCTACCTAGATCTTGGTTGGACCAGAGAGGTGAACCTCCACTCGCCGGAGGTGGTGGTCCGGGGTGGCACGTGGGGGCGCGTGGTGGCTCAGGTAGGTGTCAGGTTTGTGGGGTTTTGGTCGGAAATTGGTAGTGAATGCAGCTGCTGTGTTAATTTGGTCTTAAAAGGGATGGAATTGGTGATTATTTTAGAGAAGGAGAATGGTTTAAAGAGAGAAGCGAGAGAGAAGAGAGAGAGAGAATGTTTTTAGAAAAGTCTAAAATATTATAAAGAGTATCATTCCACCAAAACAACTATTTATTGATCTCACTAATGATGACACCAAAACCCCATCACCTAAACATCAACTCTCATCAGCTAGTCCTCCCAATGCACCTTCAAAAACACCATCAACTAAAGATACTTCTTCATCCTTCATTGACTACACACCCAAATCACCAACATCATCCACATCACCATCAACCAATGGTTACTTGAACTCACCAACATCTCCTCCTCCAAGAGTTCCTCCACCACCTCCAACTTAAGAAAAATACATCAATGGACATCACTCTCACCCTTTCACCAGTTACCCTACTTGATGTCCAATTTAATACTCCATCACCTTCTCCACCTATCTTTGATCACCTTATTCCTTGGAACCTTCTGTGGGCACGATGGAGACTCATGTTTGTGTTTGCATTCATAACAATCAGTACTGCTTAACTTTGGATTGAAGATAAACTCCATTACATGTTTCCTTACATAGAACACAGGCTCTCACAACCTCCACCACCCAATTCACCACCACCACCATCACTTTCACCAAACTAAACTAAACATACACCATGTTTAGCTATTTTTAATTAATTGTCAACCAAACCTTTTACAAGCAAGTCCTATAAAGTTCTAGAATAATAGGATCTTTGTAGTTTAATTTGGTGTATGTTGTACTAATATGCTTCAAGCATATTACTTCTATTTGATGTATGCATGATTGTGTTTAATACATAATTTTTATGTTTAATGAATGCTCTTTAGTCTTATGTTTTAATTATGCACTTAGCTTTTTAGTTGATATATATATTTGTGGTTATTAGTTTACACAAATTTCTTGGCAATTGTCAAACATTATCAACATGCTCTAATATTTTTCCTTTTATTTGCTATATGTTAAAAATGGTTGTCTTGTTTTTCTAACTTGGTCTTGTAGCAAAGTTACCATAGCTCGATTCCTTGGTGCCCTCGAACGAGGGGGAGTACACATCAAGGGGGAGCACTTATTCCGTTGATTCTACGCACAATCATCGACAAAGCCTTTTTGATTCTACAAAAAGGGGAGAAATAAAAATAAAACTCACTAAATACTTGTTTAAAAATAATTTTACATTTAATGAGTTTAGATTTTGTAATCATCAAAAAGGGGGAGATTGTTGATAGAAATAATGCCTAAAAACATTATTAATATTTTTCGACCTCTCTACGTTTTGATAATCACAAAATGTAAAAACGATTAATGAAAAATTATTCGTAAACAAGTAATTAGTAGTAAATTTTTATTTTGAAAATTTAATCACTTAAAGGTATGAATGAATAAATCTTATGCTTTTATGATCAAGGAATTTTTATTCAACCTCACATTTTTTATAAAAACGTCACAAACATTTTTATATCTTTTAAAAAATATTTTTAGATTTAAAAGAAATGCTTTATTCAAATAAATATTTTGAATTCAAATTTTCTACCTAAAAATGGCTAGAAATGTTTCAGAAAACACCTCCCACAGAAAAGACAAAAAAAAGGGAGCGTCTGAGGCTGGGCGCCCCCTTAATTATAAGGGGCCCCCCCCCCCCGGGCCCCTTTAATTAAATTAAAGGGGCCAGAACCCTAATTAAGGGGACCGCCAGATAAAAAAAGCAACTCAGTTTGCCTATAAATACTGGACTATTCCCCACTGATTTTCTTACCTTTTGCACACACTTTCTTTCTGTTCTAAATCAGTTTATACTCTCCTACAATCCTTTGATCATTTAATCATAAAGCTTTGTTTCCAAGTGATCCAAGCTTAATTCCTCAAGTGCAAAAGAAGAATACTTCTTATCATCAAGTCAAGAAGTGTTATAGTCTCTCTTTCTAGCTTATTGCTTATTGGTATGGCTTATTGGTGTGATATGGGTTAAGTTTTGGGACAACAGAAGCATACTTCCTACCATCAAGTTACAAAGTATTATAGCTTAGTTTGTGTTATCATAACGTAGTTACGATTGTATTATATTTTGTAAATCATTTGTGCACATTGTGTAGTTGTGTGTAATATTTAGATCGTGGTGATCATTGAAAGTATAGTTAAATCAGGATGATCGTGTTAGAATTTAGGTGAAGTGAAGAGTTGATAGTGCGGTTAGTATTTTAGTCCTCAAAATACAAAGGGTGTGATAGATTGGTTCTAGCTAAGATTAGAACTCGACATTTGGCTTTGTGTCGGAAATTGGTGTAAGCTACTTGTGTACGGTTTTCTCCGCCTAAAGGGAGTTTGTTGACATAGTGAAGAGAACTCTCGAGTTTGGTGCTCGGGGAGTGGAGTAGGGCGAAGAGGTGCTTCGTTACCGAACCACTATAAATCCTTGTGTTGTGGTTTGATCTTTCTAACTCTTATCTCTTGTCTTACATACTTATTCTATATCTTGTTATCATTTATTTACTTAGTTGTATTGTTCATATTGTGCACATATTGAGATCACATAAAGTCGAATCTAAGTTTTTATAAACAAACGATACATTAAATTAAAAAGCGGTAAACTATTCAACCCCCTTCTAGTTTTCCACAATTGGTATCAGAAGCCACGTCAAACAAGATTTTTAAAATAAATTGTATTTTAAAACTTGAATCGATCTATGGAATCGGAAAAATATTTAGAAGGGCAATCTATGCAAAGACCACCACTATTTGAAAGTGATGGATTTATTTATTGGAAAAATAGATTCGAAACTTATGTGAAATCAAAAGATCTAGATCTTTGGCATATTATTACATATGGTGATTTTCCTCCCGTTTAAAATAATCCCAAAACTAAAAAGGATGAAATTGTACCATTTGATAAACAAAATGATGATCTTAAAAAGAAACTCGCTAGATTTAACACTATTATTACTAGTCTAAAAGCACTTAATGAAGGTTTTTCTAGCGAGAATTATGTTAGGATATTTCTTAGGGCACTTCATCCTAAATGGCGCGTAAAGGTTACAGCTATTGAAGAGTCAAAGGATTTAACATCACTATCGCTTGATGAACTTATTTAAAACTTGAAAGTTTATGAAGTGATAATAAAGAAAGATTCCGAAATGGTTAAAGGAAAAAGAGAACAAAATAGATCTCTTGCCTTAAAGGGTAAAAAGGAATATAGTGATGAAGATAGTTTGACCCCCGATGGTGAAGATGAAGAATACACCATGGCCGTGAGAGACTTCAAGAAATTATTCAAAAGACGAGGAAGATTTGTAAGACAACCGCACAAGGAAAGAAAGTCATCCCAAAGAAATAAAGATAACAAGAACGACAAAAGCGAAAGAAAATGCTTCA
>BQNB010080367.1:7714-29956 GCA_026074375.1 Tanacetum coccineum
CTAGTCCAGATATTATTCATGAAACAACTAAGAAGATGATTCAGATAAATATCTGAATTCAAGCTGCTCGTGATCGTCAAAATAGTTACGCCAATGTGAGGCGTAAACCTCTAGAATTTCAAGTGGGAGATAAGGTTATGTTGAAAGTCTCACCTTGGAAAGGAGTAATACGTTTTGGAAAACGGGGAAAGTTGAACCCGAGATACATTAGACATTTCAATGTGTTAGTTAAAGTTGGACCCGTATCCGATCGACTAGAACTCCCCCAACAACTAAGCAAGGTTCATAGCACATTCCATGTATTAAATTTAAAGAAGTGCTTGTCCGATGAAACACTAGTCATTCCATTGGAAGAGATCCAAATCAACGACAAACTTTATTTCATCGAGGAGTCAGTGGAGATCATGGACCAAGAAGTCAAATGATTAAAGCAAAGTTACATTCCGATCATTAAGGTACGATCGAATTCCTGTAGAGGTCCTGAGTTCACTTGGAAATGTAAGGATCAGTTTCGAAAGATATACCCACACCTGTTTTTTGAAACCTCACCACCGGATACCATCAACTAAGTTCTGGGACAAAACTCTTTTAACGGGGAAAGACTGTGACAACTGGCATTTTTCCAAGTTAATATTTGACTATTAACTTAACACTTTTCACTTTAAACATTTACGTATTTACTTTAACTCATATCCGGGAGTTTATCCCACGTTTTAGTAAAAACATCTTCGGACGCGTTCTGGCTTTGAACTAGGTATACTCTACTCATAACTAGCGTGTTATGACTTTGCGTGAATATTTTTATATGTCGAGTACGAATATTTACGAGTTACATAAAATAGTTTCATATTGCATTTTGCATGCATGCATTCATGTACCTTTCTCTCTAAGCTAAAATATCTAGATATTTACACTCTAATAAAAATCAAAAATTGAAAATACTTTGGTCCCCCCTCTCCCCTTTGCTTGGCCAAAACCCACACCCATATGGGTTTCTTTTTGGTGGTCTTGCATTTGTACAAATGGTCTCCATATTCATTAACCATCACTAGTCCTTCGCCTTATTTTCCCTCAACTATGTTTTATCTTGTGTGGGATTTGAACAAACCCATTACATATTCATTGTAACTAGTCATTTGATCATTTCATTCACACATATAAAAACAAATAGTAAAGTTTTTTCTCTCTTCCTCTCTTTGGTTCGAACGACACAACTAACACACCAAAGGTGTTCACTTTTTTGATCTTCAAGCATCTGGTTAAGATTTATAGTAGTGGTGTATTGGTTGATTCATTCGGGTTGTTTTTAGTGTGATTCATGTTATAGTTTTCATCCACTTTTCTCCATTCTTGTAAGTAAAACATCTCTTTTATTTCCTACACTTTTCATATCATTTTTATACATTTATTTAACACCTACACTTTTTGTTTTATAAAAACTACATAAAAAGTTTATATATATATAACATATAAATAAAAAGTCCACTTAGATGCTTGTAATCATTGCGTAAATATTTATTTTGTTGGAAGTCGTTGGTTTAGGTTAGAGAAGTGTTGTTGGATTTATATAGTTGCTGATAGGATTTGTTTATGGCGTGTTTTGGGTAGTAGGAGTTAGGTTTTGCAATATTGAGTTGAGAAATAGAAAGTAGTCGTTATTACGATTGTGTGGCTGCTTGAATTACTAAAATCGGGCTTATAACGAAGAAGTGTAGCACCAGGTACCAAATCGATTCGAAACTCCACTTGTCGAGTGGGTGGTATACCCGACAAGTCCTCAGGAAAAACTTTAGGAAATTCTTGAACAACTGGCACATCTTCAAGCGTCTCCTCCCCTATGACTTGTCTTGTCTTTGTTGCGGTGATATTTGCTAAGAATACGTGACATCCCTTCGTTAAATACTCTTGAGCCTTAGTACACGAGATGATGTTTAATCGAGTCCCGTGTTCATTACTGCTGTCCCGTCTCCCTCGAACGATTAAAGTTTCATCTCCAAAAGGAATACGAACGATCTTCTTTGCACAGACAATAACGGCATGGTACTTCGCCAACCAATCCATACCAATTATCACGTCAAAACTACCGATTTCTACGGGTATTAGATCTATGTTGAAGGAATTATTTAAGAAGTTTTAACGTACAGACCCGAATAATAGTGTTTCAACCTAACAATTTCACCCGTCGGCTAGTTCGAACATTGTAATCATGATCTAATGGCATGGAGTGATAAACAATTCCCAGGAGCTAAATGCAGTAGATACAAAACACTATCGGCACCAGGTTTACAAATAAAATGATGCATAGACATTGTTTAAGAGAAACGTATACCCGTACGACCATGTTGTCCCAGGTTTCCCCTGCATTGCCCACGGTCAACCCTTTCCTACCTGCATTTCCAACCCCGATTACCCGATTGTTGGTTGGTTTCTTCAATTTGGACAATCCCTGTCTTGAAATGCCCTTGAGCACGCACATGCAAAACAAAACCCTCTGAATAGCCCTATGTTAAAATTTGGGATTCCTTCCTGCAGTCACGAGATAAATACCAAATCGGTACAGACCGTGTGGCATTTGGGAGCACAAGGATCCATCAATGGTGATTAGTTATCATTTGGAACACAGAGGTCTACCCTTCCGTATGGTCCCCTCCTGGCACCATTTCCCTGCGGCATAACTCTTCAGTGTTTTGTCTTTTGTTTGGTTGCTGATTCTGGTTGTTCCTGGCGGTGTCATCAGACTTCTTTTGTTTGTCAGCCTGACGTTCAGACCCCAGGTTGATCTTTTTGTCCATGAGTTCATGGCAACTCATGGCATCTCATAGTTTTTGCTTATTTCCAGCACACTTCCATGGATCGTGTCGGGCAAGCCAAACCGACAATTTCTCAACTTTAGTCTATTCTAGTCGAAACATCCGAAGTCGCACATTAGTGCCAGTTCTTGGAAACATTGGCTATAGGTACCACATCGTACCCCTTCATCCTTCAAATTCCACATTTCAATACTCCACTTCTAATTCGCACCCTTGGGCAGTATTTGTCTGTCATCATCTTTTTCAGTGTCCTCTATGGCATCGCATGGGCAGCTTCAGGAGTAGTGGTCTTAACGTGTAATTCCACCATGTAAGAGCATTTCCTTTGTAGGATACACGTAGCAAATTCGACGCTGGCATGCTACTGTAACATTGCTTATACCGGTGAATAGACTCCAGCTTTCAAAACCACTGGAGTGAGTCCAACATCTCCCTCAGTGCCCTTAAGTTTAAAGGGTTGGCATTTAGGAAGTCCGGTAGGCCGGCATTCACCGAGCAACTTGTACAGGACCTATGGCAACCCGTTCTTGAAGTATGGCTATCATCGCCATTCCTGGTTGCATCACGTGCTGCCAGTGCAGCAGTAACGCCTTCGTCAATCATTGCCTGAAGTTGGGCATTGGTGACAGATGTAGTGGTATGAGTGTCTGTGACTGGTGTTGGTGTTGCACCTGGGTTTAACCTCGTGGTCCTTCTCTTTGGTGCCATTTTCTTTAAATCACAAGAAAACATAATACCCGTTAGATTTCATAAAATCATAGCTATGACATAACATATATACATTAAATAAAAACGAGATCACATCACACAGTGAAATGTACAACTGTTATTGAAATTAACCATGATATAACCAAATCGACATTCATTTATAATAAATTTGATTTCATAGATAACGTAATCCGTCCATTTCATATATAACTTGGAAAACATACATGTTCAATTCAGATACAAAATGATTACTACACTTAGGTTAGCAGACACAAGAAATAACCCTAAACCATACTAGCCGTGATATATACCCGTAACCATAGTATGCTGTACAAGCTAGATACACCTGAACAAAAGACCTATACTGGGTAGCTAAACAAAACAAAAGATCTATACAGTCTGCTAGCTAGGAATAACCCATAATACTTAACAGGCTGCATAGCATAGCTACAACATAACCAAATCTAGGAACTGCTACCAGCCTCCCCTGGTGCATCAGGCTGTGCCGGACCTTTTGCGGGTCCATGCTGCCTCTGAAACTCGGCCATCTGAGTCTGTAGTCCTTTCAGCAACTTTAATGCCTTAGTCAACTGGACCTGCCTCTGGTGGTCTGCTGCCAACAACTCTTTAATCACCCCCTGTCTCCTGTGATCTGCTGACTGTAACTCTGAAATCAATGCACGCTGCCCCACTATCGTAGTACGTAATGACATAACATCTGAACGTGCATAGTCGCTAGCGTCCATGGATAGTCCCCAAGCCTCACGAGCCATCCTAGCCTCTCTCTCTATCATTACTGCTAAACGACGATGAACAGGCCTATCCCTATACAACAGTTTGACTCGGGCTCTTAGTAGAGACCGGTCATCTTGAGCATCCTCCATCATACCATACATGATGGTAGTCTCCTGCTCAACAGTGGTAGAAAGATTGGTAACCCTCTGATTGACCCCCTCTAGGGTGGTCGGTGCAATCTCCTCGATGGCTCCTACTAGATCATCATATGTATCTGTAATGCCATAAGTCTACACTCCTAGACATCGACGTTCGGGAGCAACATCTACCCTATCGATAAATCCCTAAAGGTCTCCCCTTGCTACGGAATAAGGATCTTCCCTCGCTACGGCAGGTCCATCCTGCCTAGCAGCACTGGCTGCTGAACTCTCTCCGACCTCATGATTAGGGATGGGTGCAGCAAAAACGCAGGCCTCTTCCGCAGCGGTAAACAACCTCTCAGGAACTTCGAATGAGTTAGGGCTATTGGGTGGTGGTGATGGTAAAAGGTAATGGTGGTGATGTATCTGTGGGTAATGGAGATGATAAGTGGATAAGAGGTGATGGTGGTGGAGTGGTTAAGGCAAGAAGTCTCTCGACCTCTTCCCTAGGAGGAAGTGATATGGATGGCTCATCCCGGATAGATATCCTGGCAGTTATACAGTGTGCAGGTGGGACAGAGTCGGCCGGAGCTGGGTGCTCCTCATCCTTATCATTGGCATCATCTCCGGAAGGCTCCTCCTCCGGATCAGGCTCAGGAACATATACTGGTGAGTCAGCAGTGGGTGAGGTAGCGATAGGCAACGGCTGCTCCTCGGCTAGAAAGACATCATCCTTGGGTGGTATATACTCCGGGTACACCGGCTCTGGTACATAAGGTAAATAAACGGGTGAGGGTGGTGCCTGCTCTGGCTCCTCCGGGCCAGGCACGTAGTCTGGTGATGGTGGTTCCTGCTCTGGCTCCTCCGGGCCAGGTACGTAGTCCGGTGATGGTGGTCCGTCAACTCCTGGTGACCCCATGTCTGAATCGTTCTCAACTGGAATGGATACTGATGTGTATGTAATTGTAGAATGCTCAGAATCTGACATGATAATATCTGAAATCAAAAGTAGTTTATATAAGTATGCTAATATAAGACTCTTATCCTTATATACGTAATATCTTATAAACACGTATATCAATTATGAATGCATCTAGTATAACTAACTAATGCAACAACTAGTGTGTCCCGTATAAACCCCTTTGTATGAATGCAATGTTTGAAAACGGTTATAGTCCAGCAAAAACATTTGACCTGGTTCTCTATAACCTTGGCTCTTGATACCAATCTGTAACACCCCCAAATTGGGTCGCAGCGGAATAAGAGTCCAGGGCGCTTACTTATCAGATTACTAGGCACAAGATATAGTAACGACAATTAAAAGTTTTTTAAAACTGATACTTTGGATTTAACAAAATGTTTACAAAACGCGAAGCTTTCACTTGTTTACTTGTTATTATTACAAAGATTTCCAGCCCATAACAGATATACAAAATGTTAATGCTGACAAATCTTAATGCAGACATCCAACAACATAACCACCCAATGTATCCCTTTTTTTGCACCCCGTGCCCTAATGGTCTCCTGAAAAACATTGCATTTAAAACGTCAAAAAAAGTTGGTGAATCCATAGGTTTATGAAATGTAAAACAGGATCCGCAAACTTTCCCGGTGATAATGCAATAGATGCAAGACATCACAAAATGAAATTACGTTTCCTAAAGCTCATGACACTAAAGCTCGACATATATGAATACAATACATAAATATTGCCTACATTGCCCGTGATGATGTTCAACCCGTAACATCCAAAATCCGACATGATATACGTTCGTTTCCAGTGATAGCTAGTCACCCGAACGGGGAGGTCAATCCCAAATAGATCTATCTATAATCATTCGCCGCTCCACATTCCAGTTAAATTGACAGTTCATGATTCATGGGCATAGTGGGTTATCGCTACTTAGGCAAAACGTAATCATGATAAAATGTACACTTGCGTCCAATTTGTAAAACATGCATATGTTTCTCACCCCAAAAACTTGTAAATTAATAATTGTAAAACATGGGGCTATGAACTCACCTTGAGTGAGTAAATTGATAATAAAATATCCCAAGTAAAAACGTGTCACGCTAACGCCCGAATGCAACCTAGTTAATATAGGTCGAATCAGTATTCAAGTACGTTGTCTAACAACAACCATATATAATCCTATATAGTTATCATCGTACTATCGTTCGGGCTATCATAATTTAGAGGTCATGACATGACGTACGAGGAGTTAGGATACTTTAAATCGTAAATCCAACAACTCGTCAATACGCCATCCGAAGAGGCCTCATTATGAAATTCCCTAATAATATAGCACTTTGATAACTAATAACATATATATTTCTATATAGCTATATCACCATCTAATCGTTTAAGTGAAATCGTATTTATAAAGTAAAAACGTTTATAATTACGCCTTTAGCAAAAATGACATAACTTTGTCGTTTTAAGTCCGTTTCTCGCGTTTCTTACGCCCACGCTTTCGTATTAAGACGAGTGATCATAATATTGCATTTTTAAGTTTCCGAGATTCTGTTGTGAATAGTGTTTTTACTGTTCATTACAGATTACACTTATTAACGCAAAACCCGTAAATGTCGTATCTTATTCGTTATAGCTCCGTTTTTAGCGATTCTTTCGAACACGTTCTCGTAATTGAAAGTTTTATCATATTATTGATGTTAACAAAGTATAAGTTCCTGCCATGAATAGTAACTTTTATAAAATTTGTTTTATAAAGTATTTAGCGTCGTAAACTCGTAACTACGGTAGCTGATTGGGTTATATAATCCAGGGGGTTGATTTCGTATCATTTTTGGAATCCTTATGAATTTACTATCATTATAAAACCTAATATGCTATTATCAATTTCAAACCAAAACAGAACCTTTGAAAGGGGTGATTAAAACATGTTTTAAGCTTGATTTTTGTACCATTAAGCTTCAACACCTTGTTACAACTACTTTACAACACTTATATCTTATGTCTTACATATATTAGGTCCATTAGGTCATGTTTTGTCCAAGAGTGTCCATGAATACAAGATTAACATGTTATTTACACCATTTTCACTTGTAACTTATTATGTTAACATTGAAACCCTAATTTGTTCATATACATGTTAATACTTAACCAACATGTTAAAACACTTATACATTCCTTTTAACATCATATTAGCATCCATATAACATGTAAATAAGTTCACAAAACTTTGATCATAAGTAAAAATCCCTTTCACATATTCAAAAGTATCCTAAATGGTGATTTAACTATATAAACATAATATATGCATAAATCAAAGAAAGTAAATGAAGTAGGGTTCTTAGATAACCTTGATGTGTAGGAGGATGAAGAACAACCAAATCTAAACCCTTGTTTAGCAAAGAAACCCTAGCTTTTATCCCTTGAAAACCCTAATTCCAACCAAAACCCTAATCTTGCAAAATCTTGCTAAAACCTCTTCAAAGCTTAACCAACCCTTCAATTCTTCTTAGAATACCTTAAATATGATGTGTGTATGCTTGTATAATGATAGAAAATCAAACTATGGATTTGGTTTGGTTGGTGTTTTGAGCCGTGGGTTTGTATGAGGGACAAAGAAGAGTTTTTGTGATTTCTTTGTTAAGGAATGAAGTAAATGAGTTTATGAACACAATGGCTTGCCTATTTATACTACTAGGAGGTGTATGAGATATTTTTAGGTGTCAAGTTGAAGCATGCAAGGTGGCAAGGATAGGAAGAAGGTTGGAGCTTATCTTGGATAGGTTTTGGCTAGTCATGAGTTCAAGTTGATGCAAGATGCATGTATGAAGATATTTGTGAAGGTTTATTGGTCTTATCTTGGCTTCCTAGTCATATGTACACGTTCATATGCTAGGGGAGGGTTTAGAAATATCTTTTGATCTTTTACTTAGTGTATAAATGTATTATTTGAAGTATAATGTAGTATAGATTTAATAAAATGTATAACTTGCACATGGTAGAGTTTGATTTGAATTCTTTCATGAGGAATATGTATAAAGTGATAAATACTTGAAGTTTTAAATAAACTTTAAGTATTGGGTACAAATTTTGGGTATTTGATGAAGCGTAGATAAGTTAACGTGTTTCCGGGAAGGCCTAAACGTACTTTATCGTGAAACGTAACCACTTAACGTAACCAATAAAAATAAAATGTGCAATGTTAATAATTATCCTCTAAATAATCATATAACACTTTCTTGATGTAAACATTTAATCGTTTAATGCCCGTTTACATTGAATGATCATTTTTAGTTTACGCGATTTCACTTAACGGTTACGATTTAAAGCAAACGCGTAAAACCCTAAAAATAAATAGTGGATTACATAATGTCATACAATGACCTAAAACACGAGGTGTTATATACACTACTTGTTTTTACTTTTGGACGCAAGTAACCTTTAACTGATTATAGATTAGCCTGAGTACCGATAACCCACTATGCTCAGTATCATGAACCGTTAATTACTTGTTGTAAGCGCGAGTGTTATAAATAGATCTATTGGGATTAACATCCCTGTCCGGGTAAGTAACGCTTACTTGTATCGGAGGTACCGATCTAACAGACGTATACCATGTCGAAACACTAGGTGGTCTCGGGTTGGACACCTACTCCGGCAACTTACTTTGCATTGACTTGCATACATAACATTATTTAGCTTTGGTGTCATGAGCTTAGCCTAATCGTAATTACTTTTATGATATTGTATGTGTTACAATAGTCATACACTTTGAATCTTACGGTCCACACTTACTATTTAATTAAACCTATGAACTCACCAACTTTATGTTGACACTTTTAAGCATGCATTCTCAGGTGCTTAATCCTGTAAGGCTATCTATGAAGTGCATTGGAGTCCTCATTCATCATGGCTGCATTTCATGGAATATTTATTTTAATACTCGTTGATGTTATGAAAGATATCTTTTACTTCCGCTATGACTTTGAATATTTTAATCTTGTAAAACCTTATTTCTTTTAAATTAATTCAATGATGTATTTTCTAAAACGTCCATATAATAGTTGTTCTCTTGTATCTTGTGCTTGCGTATTATGAAGTCACCACCCCTGGTTACCTTTCTGATGCAATGTATTTTGGGGGTGTGACAATATATGTTAGTCCTGTTAGCTAATTTACAGTATACATGGATCGAGAGATGCGACGTAAACAGAAAGAACCGAAAGGTTCTACGGGAAAAAGAGGTGCTTACCACCATTCGACATGATCTTTTGGATCATCTTTGGCAATGACATCTATAACAAGAAAGACGCCAAATGCAGTTTCTTTATTTATTGTACTTTTACTTTTATTGAAATGTCGTATTTTATTTTACATATTGTAATTTTATCTTTAGTTGAATAAAATATGTTTTTTTTCAATTGTAATGAATAAAGAAAAAAGGAGACGAATAACATATTACTGGGTATTTTTAGAGGGTGTTTTTGTTGTTAGTGTGCTGTTAGAGAGATGTTGAGTTGGCGGCGAGTTGACGCCTCAACAACTTCTTATTGGTGCCCACTACACGTAACACTCTTAAAATATTTACCTGTTAAACGTCGCTCTTTTTTGTTTTTCAATGTGAACCACATGTCATTTGTCAGTTTTGAAATTCACATAGGATGATTTTGATTCGTAACCATTGGTCACCATCACATAATTCTTGATTCACAAGTTATAATCACATAATTTTTGGGCTATCAGCTATAAATCAAGTGTGATTCTATAGTGTAGAGAATTTCAATACCTACAACAATAGAAAAAGAAAATAAGTGGCATAATTCATTATAGATCAACGGTTTTTTATAAATAAATCTCTTAGGTGAGAAACTAGTTTTGCAGTACCATCACGTATATGATTTTGATATAAGTTAAATTTAATAAATATTTATGCTTATATATGTTATATAAGCTCGTGAATACACATGGTTTTAGTATAAACTTTGAATGTCTAGATTCTTTTTTCGCAATGCAAATTATTTTGTAATTGCACCTCATATTAGATTTTACTTATGTATGTCAAACCCAGCTTGTGAAAACTGAAGGTAACTTCACTTGTTTTATGTGACTCCTTTTTATGCTGATGCTCGCCATAGCTTTGCATAACTGTTGTCGGAAACATTTATAGCGTCCATTATAAATTTTACTTACCCCACTCTCTTGGACAACATTAGCAACCCCGATACTTTCAAGAAAAAGCTATATGCACTTACTCCTGGAAATGAAGTTTTCGACATCTATTGTCAGCTATTTCCAGTGAGGAAGTTGTCTACATAAGTGACGGTGTTTGCGAACGAGAAGGTGGTACGAGTATAAACGAAGACGTTTTCTCCGTAAAGCTTAAAATTGCATATATATCTCTCTAAAAGCTCTTACAGTTGTATATATATATATATATATATATATATATATATATATATATATATATATACACATATATATATATATATATATATATATATATATATATATATATACAATCTAAATTTGTAATTGCATACATATCATTTCAAAAGCTCAAAAATTTATATATATCCAACTTAAACTATTAATTGCATATATTCTTTTTAAACTTTTTTAATTGCATAAATATCCTTTTAAAACCATCGTAATTGCATATATATCCTTTTTAAACCTTTAATATGTCATATATATCAAAATAATCATTTAACATAAACTTTGAACTCTAAATTATAATAATTATAATTTATAAATAGCAAAAACAACACTTGTTTCAAAGGTACGATCTCATGAGGTTCAAAATGAACTAGTTGACAAAAAACAATATATAAAGACAATATTTAATCTCACAAAAAAGTCACCTTATCTCATATATAATACGAAAGCATGAAATAAACTAATCACATATATCATAATTTTTATATATGTTTAATGGATAAAGTATGTTTACAATGAAATGATATATTACTATCAACACGTTCCTAAATAAAGAAAAATAATTAAAAAAAAAATCATAATTATAGTTGTCAAGTTATTTAGATTTGTAAAATTATTTTAAATATTTATTTGGATATATATGACATATTTAAAGTTTAGAAAGGATATATATGCAAATATAAATTTAAGTTAGATATATATGCAATTATTGAGCTTTTGGAATGATGTATATGTTAGTATTTGTTATCTAATAACCTATATCAACACGTAATATACGCAACGGATATGATCCCAAAGGAATTGCGTATGACATATTTAATTAACATAAAAATACATGGTTACTGACCTTTTCGTTCTTGAATCGAGCAACTAACGAAAGCTATGAACACCCTTCTGTTCTTGTAGAAACCCACGAAACTTAAACTAAATCACCAAAGGAGGTGATCTTTATAGTTAGTCCATACTACACGTAATCAGCACCACCCGAATGCTAGTTCTTGATCACGATATGAAAAACAAACGCCTTGTTCTTGGTTAATACTAAAATCAACAAAATTAGGGTTAAGGGATGTTTGTCGATTGGTTATGGGAGAAAAGAGGAAGAACAAAGTTAATCAGTGTGTTCCCAAAGCCATTGTTTATATATGGTGTGATTAGGGCTTTCCTAATCATAATACAATAGCTTTGGGATCAAGCTTCCTTTTCTTTCCCTTAGGCCGGTCGACATATGACAATATGGTCCCTTCATATATGATTTTTTACTTAAGATAATTATTGTGTACATTACACACTAATTAAAAGGCCTAACGTTAATTATTCGTCAAATGAACTAACTAACGACCGTTAAGTATTATCATTAGATCATTATTAATATATTTAATGTATATACAATAAATTCATTATTACAGTCTCGGTGTATATGTATGTGACCTCATAAGCTCACGTATCTCTAGCCCACTTGCGAAAGTCATAGTCACACAATATACTATACTAACATTGGTAAACGTCTAGCAACACGCAATGCTCCCAGAAATACCTGTGTGTAGTTTCGTAAACGTCTCAGTGCGAATAATTTATTCTCAATCATCCTTTTGTTACAGATACCGTGTTAAAAATGAATATGAATCAAAGTCATTCCATAATTTAACTATTTTGTTTCTCGTTATTGAAATTGAACAAGATTACCAAACGTAACAAGATTCATCTTGAATACACTTTAGGCACGGCCATGCACACATCCGATCAATTCAACGAAGGGCCCAGTAGTATCTAACTCCAGAAACAAGTGGAGGAACAAATTCTTTATTGAGTACACTTTTAATACAAATAATGTCTAAAAACGTTTTTTATTTTTTTCGAATCCTCTAAGTTTTAAAGATGACAAGACGTACAAATATTCTACGATAAAAATAAATGTATACACATTATTAGTCGTAAACTTCCATTTCGACGTAAATCACTTAAGGTATGCATAAACAAATTATTAAACATGATTTGTGATCAAAGTAAATCTTTTTGTCTTAAACATTACATTTTTACAAATGTAATATAACATTTTTATAAAAGTAAAATATACAAAATGTTTTTATTAATTAAAGAAATATTTTAATTAAAATTTAAAATTTAAAATTTATATATGGTTTTTCCCACAAAACAGAAAACTCTAGACCAGAAAATAACTTCCCCACAAAATGACAAAAATGGGAGCGTCTACCTAGAGGCGGCTCCCTGATAGGTAGAACGGCCCCCAGATATATCTGGGACTGCCAGGACCCTCTATAGTAGACGTTGCTCCTTTTTGTCTATAAATACTGCACTATTTCCTGGCAGATCTTAGACCTCTTTGCACACATTTTTTAGATTTATTTCTCTCACTAAAACCTCCTACCTCTCTCTAAAATCTTTGATCACTATCTTCGTTAATATTATTTTAATTCCTTCTTCTATAAAGTGCAAGAGAAGAACATTTTTATTCGCCAAAAAACGAAGTGCTATAGATTAGTGATCTTCTTCTATCTTCTTCTAAGATTCAACCTCTATATTTTTATTCTTGTGTTATTGTGTAGATCCGGACAATGTATAAATCTGGAATGGTTGATTATATGCCGGTTAGTATTTTAGTCCTTAAAATACATTAGTGAAGGTGTAGATTGGTTCTAGCTAAGATTAAGACCCGATATTTAGCTTAGTGTCGAAAATTAGGATAAACGACGTGTAACGGTTTTCTCCGCCTAAAGGGAGCTTGTTGGCATAGTGAAATCTCTCGTTGGATACTCAGGGAGTGAAGTAGGGCGAAGAAGAGCTTCGTAGCCGAACCACTATAATTCTCGGTGTTGTGGTTTGATTGTTCTATCTCTTATCTTTTGTCTTTTATTTATACTTCGTACTTACCATTTATATTGTGATTGTATTGTAAGTAGTTAGATATATTGCTTGTTCATATTGTTGGTTGTTCTCACATATACTCGAATCCAACATTTTTATAACTAAAATTTTAAAACGCCAATTAACCGGTAAACTATTCAACCCCCTTCCCCTTCTAGTTTTCACAATTGGTATCAGAGCCAGGTTACTCAAGATTTTTAAAATATATTGTATTTTAAAGCTTAGATCGATCTATGAATTCTGATAATTATCTAGAAGGGAAATCTATGCAAAGACCACCATTTTTCGAAAGTGATAGTTTTATTTATTGGAAAAATAGATTTGAAACATATGTGAAATCTAATCTTTTGGCATGTTATTACTGAGGGTGATTTTCTACATATTCAAAACAATCTGGAAACCAAATTAGATGAGGTTGTACCTTTTGAAAAACAAAACGATGTTCTTAAAAAAAGACTTGCGAAAAATAACGAAGCCAAAATGGTTATTTACAACGCTTTGCTTAGAAAAGAATATGAAAGAATTTTTATGTGTAATACGACAAATTTTTTTTGGAAACCCTTGTTAATCACCCATCAAGGTTTCTAAGATAACAAGATTGACCTTTTGGTACAGCAATATGAACAATTCGTCATTTTCGAAGACGAATCTATAGATAATGCTTTTGCTAGATTTAATACTATTATTACTAGTTTAAAATCTTTTGATGAAGGTTACTCTAGCAAGAACTACGTTAGAAAGTTTCTTAGGGCTCTACATCCTAAATGGAGAGCAAATGTTACGACAATCGAAAATTCAAAAGACTTGACATCACTATCACTTGATGAACTCATCGAGAACCTCAAAGTTTATGAGATGATCATCAAGAAAGATTCTGAAATAATCAAAACTAAAGGAGAAAGGAAATCCCTTACTTTAAAGGCTAACAAGGAATCTAGTGATGAAGAAAGTTTGACTTCCAGAAGTAAAGACGAAGAGCATGCCATGGCGGTTAGAGACTTCAAAAAGTTCTTTAAGAGAAGAGGTAGGTTCGTAAGACAACCACAAAATGACAAAAAGATATTCCAAAGAAGCCGAGACTACAAGAATGACAAAAGTTATAAGAAATGTTTTAGATACGGAGACCTGAACTATCTTATCGGAGAATGTCTGAAACCATCGAGAGACAAGAACCAAAAGGCCTTCGTCAGAGGTTCTTGGAGCGATAATGATGATGAAGATGATGAAAAGGCTAAAGACGAAACTTGTCTCATGACTCATGCATCTAGCGAGTTACATTACGAATCCTCTTACTTTAGTGATGGAAACTCGTCAATAGATGATATCATTTTAGATAGTGAATATAATGAGTTGTGTAAGACGAGTCTAAAAATAATCACTAAGAACAAACATCAAAAAGCTATTAGGAATAATCTAGAAAATGAAATCAGTGAGTTGAAAGAAAATTATCTAAACTCGAGAGAAACAAGGAAGTTGATCTCGAATGTACAACTTTTCAATCACTTAAAATTGACAACGGAAAAATAAAAAAGAAGCTCTAAAGCTAACTCAATTTTAAAAGAGTACACGCTCTCTAAATAAAATGCTTAGTATTCAAAAACCATCCGGAGATAAATCGGGTCTAGGGTTTAACTCATTTGAAGCATCAACAAGCGGGACTAAAAAAAACAGAATTTGTGAAATCTTAAAATGAAACGTCCTGTGGTGGCGGCCCCCTGATTGCTGATGGCGACCCCCTAAATGTACAAACATCCCCCAAAGCAAATCAGGGGCCGCCGATCTGTTTGTTAGAAAATGGAAAATCCATTTCTTTTTAAAAATCTATTTTGGATCCTAGACCAAAACACATAATGGTAAATAATGTTAAAATTCCCGTTGCTAGTGATGATGAGGTTAAACGATATTACAAACCTTCTCTAAAACCCATAGTTGGATTTTCTAAACCGAACTTTAGGTCAAAAACTCCACCTCCTAGGAGAATTAATAATTCTTATCCTCGATCTAGAACACCGCAACCAAAAAGAAACCTTGGACGAAAAAATCATACAAATAGCTTTCTTGTAACTTGGAATAACTTCCAACCTCAAAGTTACATGCTAACAAATGCAAGGGATGTTTGATGCTAACAACTTTGGACCCATGAGATATTAAGGACCAAATGTTTGAGTTATTGTGTTATATAAATATATATGCCTTGGGATCGATTTGGAGCCTAACGAATGGATAAAAGATAGCGGATGCTCCAAACACATGACGGAAAATCAAAAGCTCTTCTCAACTTACAAGGCATACAATGGAGGTAATGTCGTTTTTGGTAGTAATATTCGCGGTAGCATCATTGGCAAAGGTACGATTTCTAATGACTCTCTTAATATAGATAATGTAGAGCATGTAGATAATTTAAGATTTATACTTGTAAGGGATAGGTCAAATATGTGATACATAAATGTGAAGTACATATTCTTCTGAACTGTGATAGTGACAATTACTATGGTTGGAAAAGCTACAGGTAACTGGTATTAGGACGACAAAGCTGCTTGTATGTGATGAATTAGGAAAGAATGCCGAAAGATAAAAATTTGTCGTACAACAGTGGTAGAAAACTCCACTTGTTCCGAATCGGAGATTAGGTCACTCAAATATGCGTCTAATTTAATCATTGGCATCTAAGGAACTAGTTAGGAATTTACCCAAGCTTAGGTTTGATCAACACTTTTGTGATGCTTGCAAAATTAGAAAACAAGCTCACGCTAGTCACAAATCTAAGAATCTAGTCTCAACGACTAGATGCTTAGAACTCCTTCACATAGATATGTTCGGTCCATCCGCCGTACGGAGTTACGGAGGAAGCCCCTACACCTTAGTAATAGTACACAACTATTTTAGGTATACATTGACAAGATTTCTCAAAACCAAAACTGAGGCTTTCAAGCAATTTAAAATCTTTAGTAAAAAAATACAAAGCAAACTAGGTTGTTCAATAGTGTCAATTAGGACGGACCACGATAGGGAATTTGATCATGTAGTGTAATTTGGAGAGTTTTGTAATGCCAATGGTATTACACATAACTTCTCGACTCCACGCACTCCACAATCAAATGGAGTGGTAGAAAGGAAAAATAGGATTCTACAAGAAATGAGTAGAACAATATTAAATGAACAATCGTTACCACAAAATTTTTGGTGTAACGTCGTAGATACTTCAACCTACATCCTTAATTGAATCCTAATTAGAGCCATCTTAGGAAAAACACCATATGAACTCTTGAGAGGTAGGAAACCTACTATTGATTACTTCAAAGTATTTAAAAGCATATGCTATATCCTAAACACCAAATATTACCTCACCAAGTTTGACCCAAAGTCATACGAAGGTGTTTTCCTAGGATACTCCTAAAATAGCAAAGCCTATATCATCCTAAACGTGACATTCAATAACACTCCACCACCATCTAAAACATTACCCTTGGTGGATGATGACTTAGATGAAGAAGAAGCAATTAAGGTTACTGAAAAGAAAAACTTAGAAAATGAAATTAAGGATGAAACTTTAGAAGTTGACGAAATTTTCAACATTAAGGAATCTAAGAACCATCCATTAGACAACGTCATAGGAAACCTTAATAAAAGAACCCTTAGGTCTCAAGCCTAAAGCTAAAGTAACTTCTTTTGTTTTATATCAACTATAAAACCTAAGAATGTGAATGAAGGCTTAAAGGATGAAAGACGGATAATTGCAATGCCAAAAGAATTAAATCAATTCATTTCAAATGATGATTGGGAGTTAGTATCACACCGTAAGAGTATGACAATTATAGGAACTAAGTGGATGTATAGAAATAAGTTAGACGAGAACGGTATCGTATCTCAAAATAAGGCTAGGTTAGTAGCTCAAGGTTATAATTAACAAGAGGGCATCGGTTATGATGAAACTTATGCCCATGTAGCTAGATTAGATTCCATTAGGATCTTATTAGCCTATGCTTGTACCTTAGATTTTAAATTATTCCAAATAGACGTAAAAGTGCATTCCTAAATGGTTCTATAATTGAGGAGGTATACGTGGCACAACCTCCAGGATTCACTGATTTCGAAAAACTAGCAAGCTTTGTATGGTCTTAAACAAGCTCCCAAAGCTTGGTATGATAGATTAAAAGCTTTTCTTATTAAACATGAGAACAACATGGGAATGGTAGATAACACACTTTTTACAAAGAAGAAAAGTTAAAATCTCATAATTGTTCAAATATATGTCGACGACATTATATTCAGTTCAACTTGTCAAGAAATATGTGATGACTTTTCCAAGATCATGCATGATGAGTTCGAGATAAGCATGATGGGTGAAATAAACTTTTTGCTAGGATTACAAATAAAATAAATGGAAGATGGCATCTTCTTTAATCAATCTAAATATATTGAATAAATGCTTAAGAAAGTTGGCTTAGAAGATTCTAAACCAATGAAAACACCCATGTCTTCAGATACAAAACTGATAACGCTCAAATTATACATGTTTTTATATGCGTTATCAATGATTTTACATATATAAATTGGTTAAATATAAGAACTATTGGTATAGAATAGAGTATATTTTCAATTGTAGGTTCTTGGAACGTGTCGTGGAAGAACACGGAAGAAAACACAAAGATTTGAAGCTTAAACAAAGAAATAACTGAAGATAAAGATCTCCCGACACCTGTCCACTGCTTTGGCCATAACTTGAGCATACGAACTCCGTTTGACGCGATTTTGGTGGCCACGCGTCCGGGAAAGAATTCTCTACAACTTTGGTTTTTGGTCTAAGAACTGAAAAGGCATCAAAACCGCCGCACAAATAAAAATGTGCGGCGCACTTTTCACAAAATCCCAAAACCGCCGCACAAATAAAAATGTGCGCCGCACTTTCACTCTGCAGTATTAAAAACGTGAATTTAGTCGCAAAAACGTCCACATACAACCTTTGCTTGGTCCCCAAGTAAATTCTACCCTATAAATACCCCCTAAAACTCCAGGGAATTTCATATCTTAAAACATATTACACACACACTCTCTAAATCAATTGGAGAGAAGGAAGGAATGGAGAGGATCTTAAGATCCGATGATCCAAACACCCCTTTGATCCACCATATCACCACCACCACCATAGCTACAAATTATTACTCTACCACCATGATTTCCAGACCTCCATTCATCACTATTACATAACCTAAACTCATTACTTGAAGGATTCATACCTAATCCTTTCGAGTCCCTACCATAAACCTCTTTGCCAAACACTCCATTTGGTGGCACGTTACGGATTCCCTGAAGAGACGTGACATATCCTTGGGTTGATTCGGTAGCATAGGTTGTTGGTTGATCATGGATACTTGGGTTGTTGGATTAGAGATTGTTTTGGTTGGAATATTAATTTTGGTACTTTATACTCGAATTACTCGCATAAATGGATTTGGTACATTTCTTTACTAATAATATTGATATGTTGCTGAGTTTATTTATGTTTGTTATGTTGGTTATTGGTTTGGTTATGATTTGGTTGAGTCTCGCTTACTTGGACGATATTTGTATAACTTGTGAATATGAATGCTTATGGATTCGATATTGTTTTACTTGGATTATTATTTATCTTTTGATTTATCATTGCAATAGATATAGATCGAAAGGCTCTATTGTCTTGATGAATTTCGCGTTGTCTGTCTATAACAATTTGGTGCTAATCTTGTGAGAATTGATTAGTAAATCTATAAATAATCCAAGTAGAATAATGTTTAAGACCATTCCTTATGTTGACCGACCGGGTTGGGAGAAATTCATATGTATGCATATTTGATATAAACCATTCTTAATGTGCTCGTGATGATGTAGTATATAGGCCGAAATGATTCTATATTATCATTGGTAGATATGTTTGTTATGGTAATTACCCGTTATTCATGACTTGCATGATTTGTATAAAGTTTGCAAATATATCTTTTATGCTCGGTATCTTGCTTGCTTTATACACACATTTTGGCTTTATGATCCGTGACAATCATTTAGTCTTGTTACTTGATAAACAATATGTGAATTGCTACAAATCCCGTGGAACGACCTGGACTTACCTAATACTATATTACACTCGAATAGGGTATACTTGCCCGAATGTTGTGTTTTTAGTCAAAATTGGTATTTCTAGTTATTATAAATTTAAAGCTTGTAGAAAACACACATCAAGTTTTTGGCGCCGTTGCCGGGGATTTGTTTTAGTTGTTTGTAGATTGTTTGCTAGTCTTGTGCATCTTACGTGTGTTTAAATATCTTTAAATCTTCAAAATATGTTTGCTGTTGCAGAAAGTACGACGCACAATTAACCTTGTGCGCTGCACTTCCCCTATTCCTGTTTCTTATTTTACAGGTTTCTACCCGAAACATTTATAAACTCGTCGTACCGTTTTCTGGCAAACGGAAACCAAAAAATTGTTTTTCTCCAGGAAGTGCGCCGCACATTCATGTTTTGCGCCGATTTTCCTGAAAACCCAGAAAGTGCGCCGGACTTACACCAAGTGCGCCGCACTTTCTAAATTTTTTTTCACAAAAAGAATCTGATTTAAAAACTCAAACCCAAACAAACCACCAAATCTCTAGTCTCAGGTATGTGATCATTTGAAATCCTATTTTATCTGATTATACACCTTGTAATTTTGTTAATATTTAGTTGTCATTCGAAAAAAAACCAAAAAGATTTTTATTTCTAAATTATTTTCGCTTTGTTTTTGCTTATTTTAATTATTGTCATATTCTTGATCATATAATAAAACATGTGTTTTGTTAATCTCTTAGTCTGTTTGATATTTCTCTTGAATTGCATTTGGAAAAAAAAATAAAATTTTAGAAAATTTGCAGTAAGTACGCCGCACTTCGAAGTGCGCCGCACTTTGCACCTGCATACAAAAAAAACATTTTTGTATAAAAATAAACCGATGCATTGTATTTTTAGGTTATGTGAATACTTGTTAAATGTTTTTATTTGCTTATGCATCTTAGTTTGCTTGTTTATGTATGTTTGTTTGCATTATTATGTAAAAAATGTTAAAAACTAAAAAAATCTAAAAAGAGTTTCATTTTTTTTAGTTTTATTGTCTGTGTGTTTGTTTGTCAGTATTTGTTTATATATGTGTTATGTAAAATAATAAAGTGTGAAAGAGGAAAAAATATTAAAAAAAATGTTTTCTGTCATAATAAAACCGTCGCACATGTGTTTGTGTGTGGCGCACTTTTTAAATTTTTACCGCGCCAGTATTTTTAAATATTTGAAAAATTATAAAAAATTAGGTTAAAAGTACGCCGCACTTTCTTTCTAGTGCGACGCACTTTTGTTCTGAAAAAAAATTATAAAAATAAAAAATAAAAAAAATAAAAAATAATAGTAGTGATTTTGCAAATTATTGTTTTAAACTTTAAATAATAATATGTGTTTGGTATATGTGTTTGTCTTAAAACAAAAAAATAATAGAAAAATAAAAAAAGATTTTATTTCCGCCAATTATTATTTTTATTATTTATATATGTGTTTTGAGTGTTTGCATATTAGTAATTATATTTTCCTTTCTATGTTATTTTTCATTTCGTAATGTTTTGTTTATGCTTGTTTTAGTAAATGTATATAAATAAAAATTTTAAAAATTAAAAAAAAGATGTTTTGAACTTTGTGGTTGTGTTCGTTGAAAACCATCACGAGACTATAACTCGTCCACTCGTGCCACCGAGGGGTTTAAAGGCTTGTTGCATATGCTAAATGCAACCGTGTTGCCTACGAAAGTGCGCTTTAGTATTTTACGATTTTTGTAGTTTAGTTTATTTTGCAGATTAAATAAAACAGGTAGAGCTTGGATTGGTGGTTGGCATCTTATCAGTTGGGGAGGTGATATATATTTGGATCAGTACGTTACATGTGGTAGAATACACATGCTTGGAGTTCTGGTTTGCACCGTATCTTTCAGAATTCAACAGAGCCCTTAAGAGCCTCGGGAAATTTCGTTTCTCTTATATTTATTTTTCTCGTTTGTCCCACTTTTAAGTTATTTTCTAAATAAATTGGAAAATTAGACTCATTATTAAAAGTATAAACTTTTGTTCGCCCTCTGTAATCTAAAAATCTAATTTATATTTAATCTTTTGCCACTTAGGTTAATATATTAGAATAAAACGTAGTACAAAAATAAATAAAGTTTTAAAATCAGAGATGTGTCCCGATTGATAAAGCAGATCGACTCGGGATCGATGACATTACTTGCGCATTTATACCAATCACCCAAAAAAATGTGAGGTTCGCCTTTAAATCTTATGAAGCTGATTTTCGCCTTTAGCATTCTCGAGTTAAGGTTTGAATGCAGCTGCAAGTGTCTCATCCGTCGTTACGGCTGTGTATTTGTAGTTTTGTCATTTTTTCTGAAGCATTGGTATCGGATTAATAATTGTATGAGTGTGCCGGTGATTTATTGATTCTAAAACTTGTGCTTGAAATCATTACGAGGCCGCAGTAAGATCACGTTCGCGTGATAAAGGTATTTTT
>BQNB010080368.1:0-19091 GCA_026074375.1 Tanacetum coccineum
ATACATACGACACTCATCATATCGTTTAAATTCTTCATAAATTGTGAATTTGAAACAAGTATTCGAAAAGTTTACTCAGATAACTATTTAGCTGTCTTGTAAAAATAGTTGAGAATGTTGGATACATTGGACTTCAACTTGCTATTTAGTTTCATGCATATCTGTTTTAGTATTTGGATAATTAGGATTGTAAGACAATTTTTACTTTCTGATGAATGAAGATATGTGGTATTTGTCATTCATACGTATAATAATTATTATCCTATATTTGCATGTTTAATCCTTGAATGATTTTATCATTCTAAATATGTCCATTATCGGTTAACAATATGGGAATATTGTTATGTAAGGCAAATATGAGTGTTGGTTCTATTATTTGAATATACATATTGTTCCCGCCAAACTCATATGTATTCACAAGGGTTGCATATTGGATACCCCAACTTTCGAACATTTACTTTTGGATCTTTGTCATGAGTAAAATGTCAAAAATGGTTTAATAAGTTATCCTTAGACTTGAGATACAAACAAGTTCTGTATGTGTGGATATCACTTTGTGATTATAGCCAAACGTTGTCTTGTAATATGGTAGTTATAAAAGCAATTTTTCAGAGTGAATGTGAAGCAGCATCCACAACACTTGTAGTCAACAAATGATTTGTTCCTCCACATTATACGTGCAGAAAGATACCATTAGGCCCTCTCCAGAATTAATCAGATAATTGTGTGGCGCACCCAAAAGGTAATTTTAAGATGATTCTTAATTACATTTGGTATATTTGAATTAACTTCTATAACGAGAATCTAAATGGTTAAACTATATTGAATGAGTTAGGATCCATATCCAAGATTTAATGGTATCTGTAACAAAAGGATGATAATGGCAAGTAATAAATAACCATTAATAAGCTGAGATTATTCGTGAAACTATTATCTCAAGTATTTCTAATCTAAAAGTAATTGTGTGTGTTTTCTAGACGTTGCCAATTATTAGTATATCTGCAAACCTGCTACTCCGCCTCCCAAGTGGGAGCTGTTGGAATTTGGTAGTCGGTTTCGCAAGTTATACGTTAGAAATACCTAAGCTTATTGGGGGCACACGCGTTAAACACATAGAGTATGTTTTACTTCACGATAATATTTAAATAGTCATTATTTACCGTTAATTGTTTAACTAGTATAACAAATATTTAAAATAATAAACCAATGGACTAAAATGAAAAAAACCCAAACCCGAGTGATGCCTTTATTTGGCCGAATCCCATAAGGTTCCAAGAAGGGGTGTTTGTTTGGTTTTGGAGAAAGGAAGGGGAAAAGGAAACTTAGTTTTCTTATTCTACAAGAATTATGGTAGGGTTATGTGCCTATATAAACACATACCCCTCACCTCATTATTCATTCATTGATTCACAAATCAAATCCCTAAATCCTAAATTGTTTTGGTGCTCTCCTCTCTCCCAAAAACCCCAACCAAACCCTAAATACCCTTTAAGGGATTTTTTGTTCTTTGTTTCCCTCAATCAAATTCAACAAAGCCCCTCCAAGGGTTTTTGATTTCTTGTCCTCTTTGATTGACAACACAAGATCATACGTAGGAGTTCGATTGGTGGTTTTCCTTGCTCGACAATCATAAAACCCATATTCGGTTTGAACCGAATTTGGTTATTTGGTTATTCGGTTTTTGGTTAAAACCCTAATTAAGGTTTTACTCAGTTTTCAGTACAAGCTCACTTGGGTGCGTTTGGTTATTGATTCAACACACGTAGTGTTTGTGTGAGCAACCGTAGAGGTATCTATTTTAGATACTTTATATTCAAGAATAATCGCTAAAAGGTATGTTTTCCTTATTTAATATGTGTTAACCTACTTTCCATAACTAGATCCATTTCGTTGCGCACTCGTGACTAAATTGGTTAGCTAAATTAATAAATCCCAACAGAGGTCAATCACAGGGAACATATATTTCAATTGTTCAAACGAAATAAAAACTAAAATTATGTGAAAGCATATTAAGATGGCGGGTGTTTTAGATTTGATATATCATACCCTTTTATACAATAGCGAAGCAAACGAGTGCATTTTGAGGGTGCCAAAAGAACGCCGTTTCACCTTGAGCTTTGACCGGTTTGGAGTATACTTGGGCAAACGACGTCGTTTTAGAGGGAAACGAAGTCGTTTTGGGATGGTTGGTGTAGTTTAATATTATTGGTGGACTAAAAGGCATCGTTTGAGGCATAAAAATGACGGTTACATAAAAAACACACACACATGCAGAGAAAAATCAAGAACCACACACACAAATAAGAATCTAGGCACACACATACATAAACTATTAGATATGCGGCGAGTGGATTAAACCGGTGACCGTTTCTTGCATGTAACTAATGGGTTTTGATTTATTTACTTGATTCATAGGTGATTGTGTTGAAATTACTTTGTGGGGTTTTAATTTAGTTGTTTAATGTTGTAATTATTTTAGGAGTTTCGGTTGTACTAAACAACTTATTATGGTTGATATATTATAATAGGTGTTTAAAGTTGTGCTTTAGAGGTATTAGGAGTTGTTTTGGCTAACCAAAAGTTGTTTCAAGTTGTATTTTTCATACTTTTATAGATCTACTTTGGATGTGAATCTTGCATGTTGTGGGGTATTACTGTTTTTGCTCAGTATCCATTGTTAAGCTTTGGTGTTGCATGTTTTGAATTTTCATGCTTTTGTAGATCTGATTTGGTTGCTGTTATTGCATCTTGCATACTGATAATTTTTGGGCTCATTTGATTATCGTTTTATAGAATATTATATCGCAATGAGAGGGTGCAATAATTTTTTTCGAGGTCAATTGGGCAAATTGATAAACTGTGAGTGTTTATTCTGTTAGATTGTAGACAATAAAGTATTGTAGACCAAACAAAGATGCAATCTAAATTGATGTTGATTTTGTAGCTAAATAATTTCGGCCTTTATGCGATGTCAGCGTGCTGTGACAGGATATCATAATGTTTTTTCGTTGTCGAATGTGCACAATAATAATAAATTGTAATTGTTTTATTGCATTTTGTCTTGATAAAAAATGGTTGTTATAAATGGTAGGTGAAGTTTGGCGTTTACCGTTTCAGCCCTAATTTGTATGTAAAAGCAAGACAATATAGTTTAATATGATGTTTCATATTATGTTTAAACTAATGGTTGTTGTTATTTACTCCTTCTTGAATATGACATGTTATGTATTTGTTTATACGAAATAATAATGTAGCAGTAATTTTTTTCTATCATCGTAAAAACCTTAGAGTCTCTCTCTCTCTCCCTTTTGGCGATTACGGTGACACAAATTCTTAACCGACCATCATTAATTTTGATCTCCATTTATTCGTATGTTAACCCCTCAATCATTTATTTAATCTATCTCTATTCTGGAGATTGATTATTTTAATTAACCATTGGGGTTTCATTGCGAATGAATATTATTTTAGTGGGTCGGTTGTTCTTGTAGTCCTTGTTTGATTTAATTTAAAACGTATATCGTTAGTAGGCCTTTGTGTGGTGCTCTATATTAAACTATCTGCTATCCCTATGGTGCTTTATATAATAATAATTTTGTTAGCTCTAGTTCCACTTCTACTTTCTCTGATGAATAGATTACAAAACTTTTTTTTATCAAGAAACCATCTGTTAAAGATGTTGGAAAAGGGATACATGCCAATATGATAGATCTTGATTCAAACGATAGTAAATTTTTAATTTTAACAAGTTTTTTGCTCTAACAGTAAAAATCAGTATGCACTTGTGCAGACTAGCATTATTGATGATTAATGAGCTAATCAACATTTTACATATACAGATGAGGATTTAGTTAATGTTATTGACATTTGTTATCTTAAAATAAGTTTGACATCCGTCTTCATTGTCAGTTTAGGAAGTAGTGCGTGTTTAGGCGTTATTTCTTTTTTGTTAGTTTATAAGATTGGCATGTCTCTCTTATGATAGGATCGGTTTGAAGCAAATTTAGTGCGTTTTTTTGGTAAAAGGTTTTCTCGATAAATGTATTACTCCAAAAAAGATTCAGTGATGTGGGTGAATCCCACATCTCAACCCATTACATAGGCGGTAGCTAAATAAGAAGCACAACTACTCCAAAGAATGATACGACTATAACTAGATTACAATTGACTTAAAACATCAAAATTAATATATTTCTTCTTCCGACCACGGACTGTGATACCAAAATCATCGCAAATAGCCTAAAGATTTTCAGACATATCATGACTTCATACACATCATCATCATAAGGGTCGTAATCATCATCATGTTTTGTTGTCCTCTATTGTTCTAGCAAGCTATTAGTATCATATCCACTATCATTGCCACGTTTAAACTTGTTGATGCGATAAAAATTGCATGTTCATTGACCACATCTTCCACTTCACTATCACTATTCGCATTAGCCATAGAGATAGCCTTAGGTAATCGCTTCCCGTTATCATCCACAAGTGTAAGTTTTCCATCAATAATTTGTCTTTCATGTTTTACAATTCTTTTAACTATAAGAGTAGTACCAGTACTACTAGATGCCACATGAAAGAATTCGTGATCAGACGAAAACACACAATAATTGGCCCCTACCCAGCCGACTTTGAAATCCCCCCATTTGTACCCAAAGCATAATAAGTTCATTTGTTTACCTATGTTATGGGCTCTAAGAGGGATTTCACCCGCATCCTATGTACTTAAACGTTTTTTTTGAAGTAAATTACCAGGGAAACCCTTTACCACTAAAAAAATCATAGTCAAATACACAAGCTATGTGAAAGGGAAGTGAAATTGTTTGAAATGAGATGCTCTACATATGTTTATCAAAAATATATTTGAATTTTGTGATCAGGAAGTGCATAATAGATCCCCAATTAAAGGCACTTAAGGTAATCAATAGTCATATTATATTGCAGACTGAAGTCCAACTACTTAACAATGTAGCAATCATAGGAGTGGTGGTTATATTTTGAACTTCATATATTAGAAGATTTCATAGTCAAACAAGTTTACCAGATTTATGCTCCAAATCTATAGACCTTCACTAGGTGTAAAAATTTAAGGTTTAATGCATGACATCTCTATCTTAGATGTCAACTTCTAAAGCTTTGTGGAGTTATTATAAACACTAGAAATCATATGTTCATGACTGTGAATCACAATTGGATCTTCTTACTGATAGTAAGACCGGTTATGTAGGAATTAAAATACAATCCAAGCTAAAAATGTGTCATTGGCCATAGGACCTAACCTCATTGTTTTGGCATCACTGCATTTTCTGAGTGTGGCTATTAATCATGGCATAATATGCTACAAAATGTGTATCAGCCTATGATCAAATTAAAATTAAAGAGGACAACATAGAAATTTATAAATAAAGGGTCTTCTTGTCATAAAGTAATTCTAATAGTGATTTTACACCATCAAGATTTGATATCGATTCATTGGCAACTCAAGAAAACTTGTAAATATGGCAAGCAAAATACATGTTTTGCCTCAAAGATTTCAAAATTACACCTACAAAAGGCATGAAGATTTGATTCGTTTATTTGGTTTAAAATTATTCAACTATGAAGTCTTAAAAATTCAAGGTTAAAAATGTTGGGATTTTACATCTATTTAACTAATTAAACATATTACGAGTACGCAGCAGAAAGATCAAACACATATAGAACTTATAATTAACAAGGGATTGAAGATGTGTACCTTTTAGCAAGAAACGTTACACTACTTTTAGCAATAAACGTTACACCGTCTTCAATATACGCGTGTGTATAACACCACGCGAAACAACCAAAGATCAAAAGAATAATCCCTCTAAGTTTACACACACAATACGTTCTTAGCAAACAACGTGTATGCTAGTACTAGCAGTGTTTAACCAAACGATAACCATCGTCTTTGAATCAATCAACACACGAACAAAACCTCCACGAACGTGGTATAAAACCACAAAACCGAAACCCTAAAGGGTTGTTTGTTTGATCGCACAACAGGGGGAGGAAAACCAAAAAACTTAAAAGGTTTTGAGATTCGGTCAAACAAGGGAGAGAGCAAGGGAGATATTTAGGGTTTTTAGGTTTCAAGTTATGAGCTAATGAAATCCCCTAGACCCCTATTTATATCCCACATTACTTAGCACGCAAGCAAGCACTCCCACCTATACATGTGGAGGTGTTCGGCCGACTAGGAGAAGGAGAGGGGCAAACTGCACCCTTCCTTTATTCGGTTTTACATATTTAGTCCTTTAAACCTTTTAACGACCAATATTTATTTCTCGTTAAACATATAACGATCATTTTTTAAAACACTAATTAATATATTACTTTAATATATTAAATACGTTGTTCTACATATTAACGTGTGCGTCCCCTTAGGCTTGAATAAATCCGGACATATATAATTTATATTTGTTCATATTCCAACAGCTCCTACTTGGACATGTATAAATTATATAATAACATTGGTTAGTGTCTAGCAACATGCCAATGCTCCCAAAAATATCCGAGTTTGGTTTCATAAAGATACAAACAAAAGATTTATAAATTTACAATCCCTTTGTTTCCGATACCATGTTAAAAATGGATATGGATCAATGTCATTCTATTATTTAACGATTCTATTTCTCGTATATGTAACTAATCAAGATTAAAGAAAATCAATGAGACATATCTACATGAGTTTTTGGGTATGGCTATACACACATCTGATTAATTCTACGAGGGGCCCAATGGCATCATTCTTCAACTATTGAAGGAACAAATTCTATATTGACTACAAGTGCCAAGTCATCATGTTTCAAAATCACTTGTGAAATAGCCCTTATTAGTTATCCATTTTTCAGGATAACTTAGACTAGATCAAGAAGGATTATCCACATATGCAAGACCTACTTGCATCTCAAGTCTAAGGATTTTGTAAATAAAATCACTTACAAGATTTACTTAATGACGACGATCCATAAAGTAATATTCTTGTCGTGGGAAAATCTAATATTCATCTTAAGAATATCATGTGAGTTTTGTGGACACATCCTTAATATCTACAATGTCACCAATCATTGATAATTGTCTTAATTTAACAATATTCACATATTATTAATCGACAACGGATTAATTTAGAATAATAACTATTATTATTCATGGATTTAAACATGCAAATATAGGACACAATAGTATTATTATCATAAAATAAATTGTTAAAACATCCCTTATCCAAATACTAAACACAGATCTACATGAAACTACTAGCTAAACGAAGTCCCATGCTCCTAGCATGTTGAGTAAGCTTTCCTTTCAGTAAATCCTTCGTAAAAGGATATGCTAGATTGTCATCTATGTGAACTTTAAGAAGGTTACTTCTATGGTAGTGTCTGGCGCCTCTCTGAACTCCTGGTTCGTTAGCAAAATGAAGTGCAGTTGAATTATCGCAAAACATTCTAATAGGCTCATTTATTAATGGTACTATACCAAGCCCTAAAATAAACTTGCTAATCCAAACAGCTTCCATCGCCGCTTTCAAAGCAGCTATGTATTCAGCTTATGTAGCATGCTTTGCAATAGTACTTTACTTGGAGCTTTTCTAGTCTACTACGCTTCCGTTCAAAACGAAAGACATATCCTGTCTGAGATTTTGTATCATCTCTATCAGTCTCAAATCCAGCATCACAATAGCAATCAACTCGAATTTTAGCTTTCGAATTTTCACCATAAACCAAGAACATGTCTTTAGTATTTCTTAAATACTTAAGAATATTTTTCACAGCAGTCCAGTGAAGTTCACCAGAATTTTGTTGAAATCGGCTTGTTATATTTTGCGCGAACGCAACATCAGGTCTAGTGCATTACTACATACATAATGGAACCCACAACCGAAGCATAAGGTACATTTTGCATACGCTTCACCTCTTTAGGTGTTGAAACACCATGTGTTATGTTTAAGTCAAGTTTTTCTTGCATGGGGATATGACGACGTTTGAAATTATCCATTTTATATCTCTTTAAGATCTTATCCATGTAAGCATTTTGACCAAGTCCAATCAATTGCTTTGACCTATCTCTGTAGATTTTGATTCCAAGAATAAATGCTGCTTCCCCCAAATCTTTCATAGCAAAACACTTCCCAAGATAATTCTTTACACTTTGTAAACTTGGAATGTGATTTCCCATGATGATTATGTCATCAACATACAGGATGAGGAAGGTAACATTACTCCCACTAGCCTTTTGATATACACATGGCTCATCAAGATTTTGAGCAAATCCAAACCTTTTGATTTCCTCATCAAATCTTTTATTCCAGCTTCTTGATGCTTGCTTAAGACCATAAATGGATCTTTGAAGCTTGCATACTTTTCTGGGATGATTAGGATCAACAAAACCTTCAGGTTGTACCATATAAATGTCTTCATCAAGATAACCATTTAAGAAGGCAGTTTTGACATCCATTTTCCATATCTCATAATCATAGAATGCCGCTATAGATATGAGAATCCTAATAGCTCTAATGTCAACGACGGGTGAGAACGTTTCTTCATAATCAACCCTATAGAGTTGAGTATAACCCTTTGCTACAAGACGAGCTTTATAGGTGTGTACAATACCATCCATGTCAGTCTTTTTCTTAAAAATCCACTTACTCCCAACAGTCTTACAGCCAGGAGGAAGATCGACCAGGACCCATACCATATTGTCCATCATGGATTGTATTTCCGCATTCATAGCATCGATCCACTTATTAGATTCTGAATCTAACATTGCAGCTTTATAGCTAGTGGGTTCATTAAGATCCCCTAGACTATGTTCCTCCGCTTCTACATTTAGACATAAGCGATTTGGAACTCGACGTGACCTTTCGGACCTACGAATCGAAATCTCTTCCTCTTGAGGTGGTTCAAAACCTTCAACCTCCATAGGAATTTCGCTAGTGATTTCAGAAGGTGATGTATCTTCATCTTGAATTTCTTCAAGATCTATGGCCCTCCCACTGACTTCTTGAGTTATGAGATTTTTCTCAAAGAACTCAGCATACCTCGTAACAACTATTTTGTTTTCAGATGGGAAGTAAAAATAGTAACCCATTGTTTCCTTTGGGTATCCTATGAAGATACACTTAACAAATCTTTGTTGGAGTTTATCAGGCGTATCCCACTCCATAAGCGCCTCACATCCCCAGACCTTTAAGTAAGACAAGTTTGGAACTTTTCCATACCATAACTCATATGGAGTCTTATCAACCTTCTTGGTTGGAAACATATTGAGAATGCGTGTTGCAGACTCTAGAGCATAATCCTAAAAGGATAACGGCAGAGTTGTAAGATTCATCATAGATCGAACCATGTCTAACAAAGTATGATTTCTCTTTTCAGACACGCCATTGTGTTGTGGTGTGTATGGAGGAGTAAGCTGCTAGACAATTCCACAAGCTTTAAGATAATCTTTAAACTATTGGCTTATGTATTCGCCACCTCGATCTGATCGAAGAACCTTGATTGTATCCCCGAGTTGATTTTCCACTTCATTCTTAAACACCTTGAATGTTTCAAAGACTTAATTTTTATGTTTAGGAAGATAAACATAATCATAATGACTATAATCAAACCCTAAGACTTCATAGTTAAAAAAAGAGTTTTTCCTAATGATGATTTCTGGCCGCTATTACATAAACCGACCATAATCTTTGTTTCTGATCATCATATAACATCATATTAATTGTGGTTGGAGCTTTGTTACCTCGTTATTCAATACGATTTAGTTTTCTTTTATTTTTATGATTGCGTCTTTTAGACGCCATTATTTAAAACTTGTGAATCTGAATTGTTGTTGGTACGGGTCCCATAGTTTCCAAATATACAATGCTTGTTCGCACGAGTTTGGTATTGTAGATTGTGCTTGATGATCTGCTCGCGAACCTGTGCATGTAACTCTTGAATCTGACGGGCACGCTCGTCCCCCTCGGCACTAACTGAACCATCACCTACCATAGGAGCCAAATCAAGAGGAGTAAAAGGATTGCGTCCATACATAACAAAGAATGGACTACGACACGTAGAGCTGTGATTGGACCGATTATATGCGAACTCAGCCTGTGATAAAACAACATCCCACTGTTTCGGTTTATCACCCACCAAACAACGAAGTAAACTTCTAAGACTTCTATTGGTTACCTCGGTTTGTCCATCTGTTTGTGGATGATGCGAACTACTAAAATGAAGCTTAGCCCCCAATCGCTTCCACAACGTACGCTGAAAAGAAGCCAGAAAAAGGCCAACAAACTAACGTCCCGGTCAGAAAGTGATATATCGCACGGCACAACCGGGTACGCGCACTATTTCAGCAAAATATAGTCGAGCTACCTGGGAGCGTGGGGGTGAGATAGGCGTCAAATGTCTAGAACACGGGACAAATGAGCCAATTTTTGAGAAACGGTCAAACAACTACAATGATGGAATCTATACTTGCGTTGTGTTAAAGCAGGCCAAGACAAAATCAAGACTAACATCTTCCCAAGACCTTCAGGCGTAGTCAGGGAGGTATAAAGACCCTGATTTAGTGTGCTGCTCTTGGCTATATGGCACACACGACAACGTTTTAATAACTTTTTGCACATTCCCTAGCCAATTTGGCCAAAAAAATCGATCGCACAAAACACCAGGCGTCTATTTTGCTCTCCAAAATGACCAGCAATGCAACCCTAATGGCACTCTAAATATACTAGCCTCCCTCGAAGAAAAACAGAACACATAAACGATGCCCCTTGAATAGAAAACCATCCCGCCGTACAAAGTCACGAAAAATACCACCATGACATTTGTTCCACAACTCCTTAAAATCAGGATCATCCTGATACAAGTGTGCAAATGGAGCAAACCCCGAAACCTGAAAGGAAGTAGAAGATAATAACGCTGGGCGGCGGCTCAGATCAACAGCCACCGAGTTGCTGGATCCGGCTTATGTCCGTTCTGACAAAAAGACAATCCTGAAGCGTTTCCACCCATTTGGCATGTCGGGGTTTCAACTTAGCTTGTCCTTGAATAAACTTGAGAGCTTGGTGGTCAGAATACAAAATAAACTCAGCCGGTAAAAGATAATGACGCCAATACTCGAGACTGCGAACAATGGCATAAAATTCTTTATCGTACGTGCTATAACGCCGTCTCGTGTCATTGAGTTTCTCACTGAAAAAAGCAATAGGTCTGTTTAACTGACTGAGAACACCACCGATTCCGAGCCCGGAAGCATCGCATTCCACCTGAAAAATATGTTCAAAGTTTGGCAAGGCCAAAACTGGAGCTTCGGTCACGGCGTGTTTGAGCTGTTCGAAGGCCGGTTGGGCTGCCGTATTCCACATAAATTTGCTACTTTTTAAACATTTTGTAATCGGGGCAACAATTGTACTAAACCCCCGAATGAACCGGCGGTAAAACGACGCCAAACCGTGAAAGCTGCGCACGTCATGTAATGATGTAGGCGGCGGCCAGGTTGTAATGGCTGAGATTTTTGTTGTATCCATACGAATGCCCGTTCCTGAAATCAAATAACCCAAAAATATAACTTCCTGAGTTAGAAAGTGACATTTTTTCCAGTTAGCAAATAGTTTATGAGTGCGTAGAACCAAAAAAATTTCTCGGAGGTGGCGAAGATGTTCAACTTCATTGTTGCTAAAGACCAAAATGTCGTCGAAATAAACGATGACACACCGACCGATGAACGTTTTAAAAATATGATTCATCAACCTCATGAACGTACTTGGTGCGTTAGACAACCCGAATGGCATGACCATCCACTCGTACAACCCATCTCTTGTTTTGAACGCGGTTTTCCACTCGTCCCCGGGACGCATACGGATCTGATGGTAGCCACTTCGTAAGTCAATTTTAGAAAAGACACTTGCTCCATGAAGGTGGTCAAGAAGATCATCAAACCGTGGGATTGGAAAACGATACTTGATAGTAATTTTATTAACCGCCCGACTATCAATACACATGCGGAACGTCCCACCTGGTTTAGGAACAAGTAAAGCGGGTACCGCACACGGACTCATGCTTTCCCGAATAAGCCCTTTCTCCAATAATTCGGTAACCTGCCGATGCAATTCTGTAAATTCTTTGGGATTCATCCTATAAGCATGCTGTATTATGGTAAAAACTGGCTCCGGGCAAGAAGTCTATACAATGCTGAATTTCACGTATCACAGGTAACCCGGCTGGAATTTCTTCAGGGAACACATCTTTAAACTCGTTGAGCAACGGAACCATCGACAACGGGGCAGCCGCGGTGACGGGGTTTTCTTCGATCATTAACAGCCCAAATATTTTTAATCTGTTTTATTTTGATGATTTATTAATTGGGGTTGTAATCGTGTAAGTTGGTAGCCGACATAAGGTATTATATTACGAAATCACCATTCTGTTTCTTTATTCTTGTGTCGCGATTCAACTCTTATTCCAAGAATACACATTAATACATCAGATCCCTTCTATCCCTAATATTTTATGATTGGTTCGATCCAACCAAATTATTTTAGGGATTCGGTGCTGTCTTGTTTTACATAAGGGTGTCGCTGGTCTTGGCTGATTTCTTCTATTTATTATACGAAACCTTTTTAAGGTTTATTTTCCGTGAAGAAACAGTGGTGGTGTGGCCTAGCTTATTGTTATATCTTTACTCCACGTTTGTATTGATTGCTTCCTTTTCGTTAATTGGGTATATATTATTGGAGCGTGTGGAATTCTGTTTGGGAGCATCTTGTGTACCTCGTTGTTTTTCCATAAGTGGTCATTGAGTTGTGGGTTTTAGAGAGATGGAAAAGGGATTCCTTAATAGTCCTCGTGGCAATAAAGATGATGGCAACAAAAATTAGGAGGCTACTATCAAGGATATTGCGAAGAGGATTAAGAATATTGATGGTAAGTTAATTGGCAAACGCGGAAAACCTCTTGTAGTGCAACGTGGTGAACCCAAATCTGATGGTTTGGGGGTTAAAATTGTTGATGAGAATACGGTGAGGCATGTTCCTCATAATCCCAAGGATAAGCCACTAAAGTCGATTATTAAGGGCCATAGGAATGTGTCAACGAAAGGAGAGGTTACTTGTGTGTCGTTTGTAGCGGGAATTAATGGGGCTAAATTGCATGTGCATGGTGATAATAGTACGGAACCTGCTGGTTGTTCGAGCAAGGATAATCACGTGCAACCTGTGTCATTTGCTGATGTTATGGGGAGTACCACCTCTAGAAAGGTTAATATATCTGTTCTTGTTAATGAGGCGGTTATCCCAGGAGCAGACATTGTTATTCCTAGTGATGCAGTTGATGAAAAAGCGAATAACTTTGCGAACACTCTTTATGGTTATTTCATTGGAAGACGACATGCATTTCTTATTGTTGACAGTTATGTCAAGAATGCATGGGCATGGTTTGGACTTAAAAGAACCATGTTTCATCATGGTTTTTTTTCATTCAATTCGATTTGATGGCTGGTATGGAGCAGGTCCTTGCCAATGGTCCATGGCGTATTAGGCTTTTACCTATTATGCTTAATATTTGGAATCCAACTAAGAAGCTGATTAAAAAGGAAATTAAAAAGGTGTCGGTGTGGGTAAAATTGCATGATGTACCCGTTGTTGCTTATTCTGAAGTCGGGCTGAGTTTGATTACCACTAAGGTAGGTAGACCTATCATGTTGGATGCTCATACTGCGGATATGTGTGTTATATCGTGGGGGCGATGCTCTTATGCACGTGCTCTTATTGAAGTGAGTGCGGAACAACCTCTTGTTGAGTCATTTGTTGTGGCGATTCCAATTAAAGGTGAGGAGGGGCATTCCTTGGATACTATCACGATGGAATATGAATGGAAACCTCCCCAGTGTGAGTCATGTAAGATTTTTGATCACTTAGATTCAGAATTCCCGCGGAAGCCAAAAGTTGTTCATACGGCTCAGAATCGAGAGGATGACTTTGTTAAAGTGCATGGGAAGAAAAAACAGCCTACTTTGTCTAAATCACGTCAAATTGAAGGTATTCGATTTACTAAGCCTAAGTCTACTTGGATTATTAAAACTTCTAAACCGTCTTTGTCCAAGGTTCATAATTCTAATAACAACCGAGCTAATAAGTATATTGATGATGGTATTAATCTGTTGGAATTAAAGAACTCTTTTGATAAGCTAAGGGAGGAGGATGCGGTTTTTGATGTGGTCAAGAAGGTTGATTCGGGAAACACTAATCAGGATGAACTAATGAATGTAAGTACGAATGTTTCAAGTGAACCTGAAACGACAATTAGTAAAGAGGTTGCTAAGGAGGTTGTGGCTTCATCTAGTAAACCGAAACTATCATTTGGACATTTAGATCTTGCTAATATTAGTGACACTGATGATGATGAAGTTTTTGCATCTAACGAAGAGTATGAGGCTTACATGTCGTCGATTGGTGGTGGTCACCCACTTGAAGAGGAGTTTGATATGTATGATGATGACTATGCAGATCAGATTTGTGACTTGCCAGGACAGATTAAAGCGTTCCGCGATTTTCAACTCCTTCATAGTGGTAGGAAGTAGAATTGTTCTTTAGTTGTCATGAGAGGGTCTGTCCTCTTGTGTAGGGATTTTTGTATTTAGCATCTTGTACTGCTTGGTTGTTGCCTATGTAACGGGCTTTGATGTAGGACTTCATCTACATCTTTTGTACTTCAACGTTTTTTGGCGTAATACAATTTACCGGGGTGTGTCCCTTTTACCTAAAAAAAAATAATGACTATAACCATCTGTGAATGTAATGAAGTAGCTAGCACCTTGTCTTGACACATGTCTAAGTGAACCACACACATCAGTATGTATTATTACAAGAAGATCAGTCGCCCTTTCGGGACGATGTGGAAACGATTTCCTTGTCATCTTGCCCGATAAACAAGATACGCATTGATCAAATGACTCATCATCTGTTGATTTTAAAAGCCCTTCTTGTTGTAGCTTTTCAATACGTTTCTTACTTATATGCGCAAGACGATAGTGTCATAGATAAGTAGAGTCCAAATTATGTTTGGCTCTTTTAGTGCTAACATTATAAATAGAATTAACATTTGGTACAAGATCATGCATATCAATTTCATAAATACCATTATTGGGAATAACATTAAAATAAAACACATTGTTCTTAGAAACTGAAATTCCAAAATCCGTAAAACACTAGACAAATCCATTTTCTATCAAACGGTGAACTGAAACAACACCTCTAGTTATAGAAGGTGCATAATGACAATTGTCTAAACAAATCACAAGGCCATTAGACAAAACTAAGTCATAACTTCTAATAGCTTCTACTTGTGCACGAACACCATTGCCCACGTATAAATAGAGTGCTCCTTGTTTCAGCTTCTTTGCTTCTCTAAACCCCTCTTTTGTAATATAAATGTGAGTACCACAACCAGTGTCATACACCTAGGATTTATTAGAGAAATCAAATAATTCTATTGTGAAGATACCTGACGAACTGGCAGAGCCAACTTGCTTCTTTTTCTTCAACAACTCAGCAAGATAAATATGACAGTTCCTCTTCTAATGACCCACCTCCTTGCAGTGGTGGCAGGTGTCATCCTTAGCCGGGTGCTCTTTAGCAGAAGGTTTAGGGTTTTTAGGCTGAGGGATGTAAACTTGTTTATTATTTCCCTTGCCATTAGCTTTACCCTTGCCTTTAGCTTTAAGCGATTTCTTTTTGGATTTCTGGATTTTACCACCTTTAATCATCATTACTTGTGGTGTTTCAGCCTTTTTAGGTAAACCCTTTTCATACTCAATGAGCATAGCATGTAGTTCACCAATTGTCTTCCCCATGTTATGCATATTGTAATTTCTCACAAATCCAGCAAAATCTTTAGTGAGGCCATTTAAGATGAGACCCACAATAAGATCTTGTGGTAGCACATAACCGAGATGTTCCAGTTGGTCTACATATCCTTTCATCTGTAGAACATATGCAACAACTGGTTTACCCTCCTCTTGTTTGCAAGCATGGAAAGTTTGGATTAGGTCAAACCTCACGCACCTCTAGCTTGTTCTCAAATCATAGATTATTAAGCCACTTTTATATCATGTCAAATAGTGAAGCATAGCATGTAGTTCACCAATTGTCTTCCCCATGTTATGCATATTGTAATTTCTCACAAATCCAGCAAAATCTTTAGTGAGGCCATTTAAGATAAGACCCACAATAAGATCTTATGGTAGCACATAACCGAGAGGTTCCAGTTGGTCTACATATTCTTTCATCTGTAGAACATATGCAGTAACTGATTTTCCCTCCTCTTGTTTGCAAGCATGGAAAGTTTAGATTAGGCCAAACCTCTCCACTCCCGCTTGTTTTTCAAACATAACTTTAAGCTCCTGAAGCATCTCATTAGGTGAATAATTTTCAAATTGTCTATGAAGTTCAGGAGTCATACTTTAGTATCTTCGATAATACTCCTTGAAGAAAATTAACTACCCATGTTTAATCAAATAAACAATTAATTTTCTAAAGGCTAGGATCCTACTTGACATACCACCACTACATCAGTTGATCTGCTAGTGATGGTGTATTCAAAAGGTAATTGATGATCAATAATTGCCACCGGTGCAATTCCTAAAACCATATGGGACTTACTTTATTACAATAATATAGTAGTAAGCATGTTTTATCCCATCTATGCCTCGAGTTTAAGGTCTCACCAATAAACCGATTAAGTCGTCCAATAAAAAACTGTGATTATGTAACACTAACGTCTCACAAAAAGTGTATAATCACCTTGGGATTACGATCTACATACGTCTCACGCATAGTTAAAAGCATCTACAAGTGTTTTTACAAATTGAATGGCAATACCTTATTTAAAAAAGGGTATTATATTTGTCGTGACAAATATGTATGAAGAAGCATGCATACATCTTCGTATCATATATTTTAATAAAAACTTTACTCAATTTAGTTATTTATTAAGGTATCACTTATTTTCTATACATCTAATGTATAAATAGTGTTACCTTTTTAAAATTAACGATTCAACGTGTTTTCAAATATAAAGAATTATGTTTTATTGCGGGAAAAGATTAAAGAATGGTTAAAAAAACATTCAAACCCTAGACCATTCACGACTTCCTAAATAGTATGCAAGGTAAGGAAACTACAACGTAGTCAAGTATTATAGGGTAATGGTATCTACAAGACCGAAGTCTTGATGAGTCTCCCTGAACCTTATCTTTGAAACTAGGTAGTACTTTTGCAAATTACATCATTGATAAAAATAAAAACTTCAATTTAGAAAACACATTATGAACTATAAACATTATGAACTATAAATATCCAAAATAAAATCTGACTTCATACAATTATCATGTCTTATTAATTTATTTTTTGAAAAACCCTTTTTATTTTTCTCTCAATCAAAACTTAAAATAAAACAATAATAAACACAAAACTAATTCACAAACAATTATTCAAAATAACAATTAAACAAATAAGTCCATGTTAAATATCAATTATGATCTAAATTAATCTAATAATTAAAACAAAATGTATGTATTCATATAAGGCTCCTTCATCCTATAAACTCTGGCCACATCCATCGACATAATCGATATGCCGTAAGCCTATACAAATACATACCACATCGCACATAAAATTAACTTTTAGTCCCCTTAAGCCATACTAAGTTTTCCCTAGCTTTTTAAAGTCATAATCTAAACCCAAAATTTTAAATGTGTATGTTGTAATTCTTGATCATATATTAGCATAAAAATTCTTTAACAATTACAAGATAATATCAACAAATCCCATCCCATGATAAAATGCAATGTATCTATCAGAGATGCCAATTAACAATTTAATCTAAACATAAAACCTGATCAATTTACAATTACACAGAACAAGTTTTTTAATTTTTATGTTTTTTATCTATAAAATTACATATCAACCTAAGAATTCGCTAATTAATTTTATAACCAATAAAGATTGAATCTTGATCCCAAAGATCGAATCTTGGATGCATAAAACACGAGCTCGAAGAGAGATGAATAAAAAACATTATCAAGACCCTAATTTTGTCTAATTTATTTTACTTGTAATTACAAATTACTACACGTTTGCTTCCTGAAACCCTAATTTTATTTACTTGTAATTACAAATTCTACACGTTGGCTCTGATACCACTATTGGAATTTTACATCTATTTAACCATTAAATATATTACGAGTACGCAGCGAAAAGATCAAACACGTATAGAACATCGTAATCAACAAGATTGAGATGTGTACCTTTTAGCAAGAAACGTTACACCACTTAAGCGATAAACGTTACACCATCTTCAATATACGCGTATGTATAATACCACGCGTAACCACTAAGATCAAAAGTATAATCCCTCTAAGTGTACACACATAATACGTTCTTAGCAAACAACGTGTATCCTAGTACTAGTAGTGATTAGCAAACGATTATCTTCATTCTTGAATCAATCAACACACGAATGAACACCTTGATAGTGTTTCGATCTTCAAACTAAAACCTTAAGGTTGTTTGAACCAATCGCACAATCAAGGAAAACAAAACCGCCTTTGTAGTAGTCAAACACCAAACGAAACACTAAGATTTGCTTAGTTCGATCGTACGGCAGGGGAGGAGGAAACCAAAACCCTAACTTAGGTTTGTGGAGGTTGATGAGCAAAGGAGAAGCACAAGGAGGAATTAGGGTTATTGATTTTCTAAAAACACACACAATAATGAATCCCTAAGCCTCCTTATATATCCTATATTACTTGGTGAACAAGTAACAAATCCCACCTCCTCTTGGAGTGGTATACTCGGCCGATTACAACAAGGAGGGGCAAACCGGACCCTTCCTTTTTCCTGGTTTTGCATATTAGTCCTTCACGTTTAACTTTTAAACCTAAACTAATATTTCTTTAAAACACTAATTAAACGTTGTTTTACATATTAGCGTGTGCGTCCCCTTAGGCTCAAATAAATAATTCGGACATATATTATTTACGATGGACATATTCCAACAATTTTAAGTGCTTAATAGCGTATT
>BQNB010080369.1:0-19464 GCA_026074375.1 Tanacetum coccineum
AGAATGAGTGCAAAAGGTGAGAAAAATATTAAGGAATAGTCCAGTATTTATAGGACAAGAAGGAGGAGCGGAGTCTATGGATGGCCCCCTTAAATAGGGTGCTGGCCCCCATATAATTAAGGGGGCCGCCCATGTATTTAAGGGGGCCGCCCATGTATTTAAGGGGGCCGCCCCTTTCAGACGCTCCTCTTTTTTGTCCTATCCAGGGGAGGTGTTTACTGGACCTTTTCTAGCCGTTTTAGGTTCGAAAATTTGAAATTCAAAATGTTTATTTTGAATAAAACATTTCTTTTAAATGTAAAAAATGTTTTGTGATGTTTATAAAAAGTTTACAACATTTTATAAAAGTTTCCTTTGATCGTAAAATGCATCAAGCATTTGTTTATTCATACCTTGGAGTGATATAAGTTTGAAATGAATATTAACCACTAATTACTTGTTTATGTTTTAATTTTTCATTGAATGTTTTTATATTTTGTGATTATCAAAATGTAAGGATGTGAAAAATATTAATAATATTTTTAGGCATTATTTCTATCAACAAGGGAGATTAGGGATAGTGTCATTTATAAGCAAACTTTCAAGATAGATTATATCTCCCTCCGAATCGTGATAACCATCCTCAATATCCGTAGAAATATCCATAACTAGAAAAGCATCGATCTCATCAATTTTGCCTCCTGGGTCAAAACACTCATCCTCATTAGAATCAGAAAGAGGTGTGACTAACAAAGTCGACTCATCAAGGTTGGAATCATAAGATTCCTTGCACTCGATGTCCACTAACACCTCATCAAAAAGAGGATTTACATCACTAGAGATGTATTCGTCATTGAATTCGAAAAGAGGGTTCGAATAAATTTTAAAATTATCTTCTGGAACGTCCTCGTCGGATAGTGACTTGTCATCACTAGAGGTAAAATCATCATTTGAATTGAAAAGAGGACTAGAGAATGTCACAGATTTTTCCTCATAAATGTTAATGGGAGAGAAATCATCACACGAAGGTAAAATTCACTCACTATTACTCCTGGATGTATCATCGGACTCACTTGGGATTGGAACAAAGTCCTCAACACTAGACTTTATTACTTCGTTCAAGTCCTTTTCAGGAATAGTGCTAAGTTCCTCATTCTCCGTGATGAGAGAGTCCTCGGGCTCCAAAGTCGGTAAAACAGGTGTGATTGCAATAGACGGATGAAATTTAGAAATAATATCTCTCAAAGGAATATATATTTCCTCGTAATCATAGTCATGATTGTTGGTATTTGTTTATCTCAATTTCTTGATTTATTATTGAGTACTTGTTTATGTTTATCACAATTTTTCACTTGTTTACGCGCCTTTGTATGCGACCTTACATTCAAAATGGATCTAGATATCTTCTTGTTTAGTGAAGTAGACCAAGTAGATCTGTGTCCGGCATAGCTTCCTTATAGTGATTTATACACCTAGAATCATAGTTAAAAAAATATCGTCTTCTAAGTATGTGTCTATGGACACGCTTTGGGCTTAAATGGTTAACTTGGATATTACCAATGGTCTGATTGATCGTGTGATAGCACGGTGAACCTTAGATAATTCAAACTTGTAACAATTCTGATTACATTGGATAGTTGGCCAAGTGGACTACTAGGTATAGATTTGCCTTAAGGTGGTTAGTGGGTTAAAGTCTCTATGAGGCTAGGGTTTTATCAAGATCACCATTGCCTTAATCCCTTAAGATAGATTATTAAGCAGCAAATAAGGATGCTTTATGCGGTTGTTTTAATTATGAAAGAATTAATGTGTCTAGGGTCTTAGGATGATGTAAGGGCCTAAGTCTTTAAGAATTGATATTGCCAGCTCGAGAGAAGAATTCATTGATTATTAAACAAACAACAGTTCTAATCGGATTAATAATGGTTAATCAGTTTTTTTAGATAAGTATCGACCGCTATTTCATCTTTTTATTATTTAGCTTGCGTGGGTAAAGTGCCTTGAATTGATTTTTAGTCACCAACCAAAACCGGTGCTAGTACTTTCAGGGCTGAAAACCCTTTTTCCGTTAGAATTAAGATATTAGACCGAACATAGGTTTTTTTTTCAGGTTAGAACTAGTAAAAAAGTTACCTAGATTAGATTAAACCAAGGATATTTATTAAATGATAGATTTAACCTAGTTCAAGTGTATGACAACCTACTTAACACGAAAAACTACTAACGACGGGTCATTGCCTGTTAAGTGTTGTTTTTGGTTTAGGTCGGCAAAATATAAAATTTAAAACCTGAATCATAAATTATATAAAACATCACAAACGACACATCAAGTTTTTGGCTTGTTGACGGGAAGTGAAATTAATCTTGATTTTTCATTTTGATATTTTCGTTTTTAACTTTAGGATTAGATCTAAACCCTTAGGATTAGTGTAATTTAGATTAGTGTATATTCCTTGTATATTCTCTGTTTTTATGAATATTTGTATTTAATTATTTCTTATATATTTGTGTGGTTAATTGTTATGAGTATTTAATTGTTTGATACCTCTATTTTTGGTCGACAGTTGAATACAGCGTATCCACTTCCATCGGATACGGCATATCTAGTTCTTTGTCCAATACAGCGTATTCACTCAAACTGATTAATACGATGTATCCCCTTCCATTGGATACGGCGTAACGATCATCTGGTATAGAAGCTGAATTCTTGGTTTTCCTATTTAATTTTTCGTGCTAAATTTTTTTAAAGCAAATCATGCTGATATTTTTACCTGTGTTACAAGAAGTACTTATCAGAGCTAGTTGATTGAAGAAGGAATTACAAAAAAAATCATGGCTGAACCATTTTTTAATGAAAACACAGAAAAAGCTCAATCTGAATCAAATCTTTCTATCTCACCTGTTAAGGACATAAAAATTGATATATGCCAAGAATTTTTGGTGGAAATTTACAAAAAAGAATGTATCCACAGAAAGAACTCACTTTAAGATGTGGTGGATCATACTTGCTTAAGGTACTTAACATGGTTGATTTGATTACGTTTCCTTGGCGGGGTTTTCTGATCAACTACGAATGAAAGTCTTTCCTCTCTCGTTGGCTGATGATGCTAAAGAATGGTGGATTAGTGATGGAGATGAAAAAATCACCACTTGGGAGGAACTTGTTAAGAAATTCTTCTGTAGATTCTATCCCGAATTTATACGAATGGAGAAAGGATGTAATGTTGGACGAAGGAGAGTACTGGGGGATTGATCCATTGAGTTTCTTTATCCAAACATTAACACGTCAATTTCAAACTATCTACCATAAGGAAAGTTGGATGGAAGGACTCAAAATGTGATATTTCACGCTTGGATGAAAGGAATAATGGTATTTGAGATTGTGATCTGTATTGCGAGCAGTAATGAATTGAAGGATATAAATGTGAAAACACATACCAACACTGTTATGATTCATCTTTCAAAGCCTTATGTAGTACGTGATATTGAAAAAACTAAGTCAGACAAAGGCAACATAGCTTACATCCATTATATCAATGAGCTACCTAACAAAAGAAGGTGTAAAGCAGAAAAGTTTGAAGCCATTCAATACTCGCTTGGACCAAATAAAGAATATACTGCTATAAGAAGTTATGGATATGATATTTGGGAAAGAAACAAAGATAATATTTCCAAAATCTAACAAGATATTTTTCAGAAAAAGGACGAAGGATGGAAGGTGACGCGCACCAAATAGTGAAAAGAGAAGCTGAAGAAAAGTCTAACTTAAAGACTTCGCTGTAAACAAAAGTGCTTCCCGGGAGACAACCCGGATTGTTATTTAATTTTATCGAGTTTGTCTTCCCAAACATCAATACGGCGTATCCGCTCCATACCATACGGCGTATTGATCGTCTGGACGTTATCAGTCTTTTATTTTTATTGCACTTTAAAAACATTATTGTTAGATTTTGAATACGACGTATTCACTAACCTGATACGCCGTATCCTCAAGACTGACTTGTATTTTGTTTGTTTAGTTTAGTTTAAAATAACCGTAGGTACCAAGATAGGAATACACATGTTCTTCCTATATTTTTTACAGGACCTCGAGAAATAAATATCGACGAATATTGGTGGAGAATTTAAATTTCTAGAAATTTTGAAGTGTTGGAGTCTTGAAACTTCAAGGCGGTTGTTCAACACAATCTTGCTCATAAACGCAACTTGGAGAATCTACCAAGCAAATATCAGAGGAGTTTCTCATTCTAATTCTTTTTAAATTCCCGTAGTTAATGTTTTATATATACAACGAGGACGTTGTATAATTCAAGTGGGGGGATGGAATTAGAATGTTTACTTGTCCTATTTTTCACATTAAAATGATTAAAATGCTTAAAGTATGTTCAAATTTAAAAAAAATTCAAGCATACTTTTGTGAAATTACTTGATACATAACCCGCACACAATAACCCTTGTTAGATATTGTGAGGATTTAACCTTTTTGTTTCCAAATGTTTACCCAAATTCCACAAAATATGAGTGTGTCGGTGATGTTGTAGAATTTAGAACTTGGTGACTACATCGGTTAGTTAGCCTCCAGTTTAAACCCTTTTCCACTCTCATGTTTAGAGTGAAGAACCACTAGAATAACCTATAGAGTCAATCATTTAGTAATTTACACCAAATATTTGTTTTGTTACACCCTTACACCTTAACCTACCCCGTTAGATTAAGTTTAATTTACAATTGCTAGTTGCTTAAAGTGTAAAGTTCGTTTTTCCCGAGTCTTGTGTCATTTTCTATCTTTGGTGTTGTTGGAAATTTGCACATTGCAAATGGGAATGTATATTAGTAGTCAAAGCTCATGTGATTTTACTACCGTCATAATTATTGTTGAAACCGAAGAACAAAGAATTACCGAAGGAATTATCCAGAATTATTATGATCGTGAAGATGGTGAAACTTCACCGAGATTTGAAGCATAGTTATAAGATTAATTGAATCAGCAACATATCTTCAATTTTAAGGCTTTTAAAACTATGTAATTATTTCCAAACATTCCTAAGCATGTTGAAAACTATGAGGTGTTGGCGATATTGGTCGTATGAAGTTTTAAGCCTAAGCTTCTAATCGTGAAATTATATTTAAGCCCCTAAAGTGATTAACTTATGACAACTTAAGCCCTAGCGGTTAAAATAAATTAACTCCCCCTCAACTTATTATACGTTAAGTTACAACTTTTTCCGTATACTTTCCTTGACATGTTGAAGATTATTTGACCCTCGAACAAAGACCCATATTCTATTTAAAGATCTATTGTATTTATTAGAGTGGTCGAATTTTCTTGAAAATCTGTTTGTGATGTCGAAAACTGGTTTGATTTTGATACAACAATTTTAGATGATGTTACCGAACCATTATTTGAAATATCTATATTTGTTAGTAAAAATTTGATCGGGTTAAGAATATCTCTTCTTTTAAATTGATGCACCGGGGACTCGTACACTATTCTTTAAGAAAGCTTGGGTTGTTATGTTGCAAGTATACACACGCCATTTGCATGGAACATAAGTAGGTAATGCCCAAGGAAAATTTCTTTTCGTCGTTGTGAGATAAAGTTTATATTTTTGGCGATATATTTTCCTTTAAATATAGACCGGGTTTACAGTCGAAAATAAACTATAAGCATTGACTTGTTTTGAAAAACGATTGAAACTTCATGATCTGAACTTTATTTATAACCCCGTGTCATTATTGAATGACATTTCTAGAGCCGTAAATATTATTGATTTCAGAAGACATGTCAAAAAAATATTTTTTGGATTTTTTAAAATTTTAAAATTTTGTATTTTGTATTTCTAATTTTATATTTTTCTATTTTCTTTTTATAAGATTTTTCAAAAATGGAAAATCTTTTTGAATTTTTGATTAAATATAGGATACATGAAGAGTTTACATAATTACTTTCCTCTGATTCTGCAAGGCGCTTGAGTGTTTTGGGAGTCATACTCTACATTCTAGGCGACATGATGAGAAATTCTCAAACAACGTATTCCTTGTGGATCTTCATCAGTTTAGTTTATCTCACAGTTGGAAATGTATAAAGGGTCACTATGATTTCCATTCCATATTTCTTAATTATTTGAAGAGCATACGTGGATTGATTAGTAAAGATGCCTCTGGATTTTGAGAAATTTATAATCCAAGAAAGAAAGACAGTTTTCCCCATCATCGACATCTTAAATTTTGAACTACTTCATTATGTTTGCAAAAGTGTCACAAAGTTCAGTATTTGTAGAAGCAAAAATGATATCGTCGACATAAATTTGTACCAGTAAAATATCTTTTCCTTCTTTACTTGTGAACAATGTTGGATCGACATCACCCTTTGAGATTTATGGGAGGAGAAGAAACTGTCGATAGCCATGTCGTATCAAGGATCGTTGGAGCCCGTTTTCAACCATAAAGAGACTTTATTCAGTTCTATCATGTAGTTGGCACGATCTTTTGATCTACAAATCCACCCTCTGGGTGACTGAACCATTCAAAAATGCAGTATTGACGTCCATTTGGTAGATAGTCATATTCTTGTAAGCGACATTTGCTATGAAGATTCTGATGGACTCTATCCGTGCAACCGGTGCGAATGATTCTTCAAAGTCAATTCATTCCTCCTGATGATAACCCTTAGCCACTAACCGAGCCTTATTCTTTAATACTCCCCCAAATTCATCTTGCTTAACCTTGAAAAGCCACTTGAGGTTGATGAGCATAATATGATCAGGGCGACAGTGGTACTAGTTCCCACACTTGAAGTCGATCGAATTCATGAATCTCCTCTTGCATGGCGTCAATCCAGCAAGATTCTTTCATAGTCTCTTTGTAGTTCTTTGGTTTGACTTTAGTAAGAAGAGCATCAAAGTAGCACCATATGGCATCGGTTTATAGTTGACGTCTTGTTGAAACCAGTCGTGAAGGATTTCCAATAACATTTTCCAACGGGTGATCATTTGTCTACTTTCTGAGATGATCAAACGGATAGTTGATTTGATGCAAATTTGATGGAATAAAATCCCTTGTTAATGATTCTTCAGAACTCGGGTCTGGAGTAAAAATATTGATGAAGGGATCATTATCAAATTGTGCATTCTGATTTCCATGAATTTGTTTTTCAACACCTTGATGTATGACTGGAGCTTGTGTTTCCACAGTTGTTAGTTGATGTGTCGTTGTGCGTAGGTATTATTTGTTATCAAGTTTTACTATTTATTTTATGCCGACTATACCTAAAAAATAAAACTCTATAAGGGCTGGTTGTACCCGATCAGATGTAGCTTCGTTGTTAAGTAAGGTGTCGATCATTAAGAGCGAGAGCGTTAATTCTTAAGTTTACTAGTATTTTAGCTATTTATGTTTGTTCTAATTTATGTTAATCCAAAGCTAAACCTAAACTAATGATAAAAAGGAGGGTGTCAGTCTGAGAGACTGGCACAATTTGGGTTATCTAACCTAGGTTTTTGATGACAAGTAAAGTAATAAACACACACAAGAAGATGAACTAACGATAGAGGAGCGGTCAAGAACTAATGTAAGGAAAACATATCAACCATGAATAATAGATAAATGCAGGTTTGCAGGTTTGTTTATTTTAGTGCAATGAGTGCTTATCTCGAGGCGGCATATCATTCCAAGATTTAGGCGGTACTTCTTCCTAAAACCTAGACACGTTGAATTCTGTCACAATTAAACGCATCCGCATAAAGCATCCTATTTGCTAATTATAATCTATCTTAGGAGATTAATAATGGTGATCTTATTAAACCCTAGCTCATCGAGACTTTACCCACTTACTGCTTAACGGCTCTTTATATACTAGTAGTCCACTGTCTGAGTATTTACCAAAGGAATCAGTATGTTATTTGTTAATCCTAGGTCACCTGCTAGTTCAACTTGTTCACATAAACCAATGGTAAAGATAGGTCAATATTTGTGATCCTATTACTCTAGATATATAAATTGCAGATATGAAGATATATCCCAGACTCTTAGCCTACACCCAAACAACACCGAAGTTGCAGCGCAATAAATATGTAGGACTAGACCAGTTGAATGATAGGTCGCATACTTAAGCACATAAACAAGTATAAATTGATCAACATAATTAACAATCAACGATATAATTTTTTTCTGATTTTTTCGTTTTTTTCATACTACACTAAGAATCTCGATATAATTTCACCATCTTCACGATCATAATAGCTCCGGATAATTTCTTCCACAATTCTTCATTCTCCGAACATACCAATAATTGTGATGGTAGTAAAAATACATGAGTTTGACTACTATTTACATTTCTATTTGCAATGTGTAAATTTTCCCAACCATACCAGAGATAGAAAATAACACAAAACACAGGAAATACATACTTTACACAAAATCAATTAGCAACTGATAAATGGACTTAATCTAACAGGGTAGGCTAAGGTGTAAAGGTGTAACGAAATAAATAGTTAGTGTTATCTTAAGGGATTGGCTCTACTAGTTTTTCAAGGGGTATCTTACTCTTAAAAAGAGAGTAAACAAAGGGTTTATACGCGTATTAAGTCTTCAGAATACGACTTATTGGGTCTTCAATCTTTTGTGGTTATCTTTGAAGTGTAGGCACAGATACGTCGTATCTTCTTGATGGATACGGCGTATTAAGGTAAAACCAGTTGGTTTTTCTTCGTTGACCAAAGTATTATATACGGCATATCGTTGATGTGGATACGACGTATTCTTCAAAGTCAGGCCATGGTCTTTTAATTCGTCAAAGTCTTGGATACGTCGTATAGGTCTAGAATAATACGGCGTATTTGCTGTCAGATCAGTAGACTTTCTCGAACTCTTCGTTTATGCTTCAAAATGCGTGTCTTTTAGCTAATCTTCACAATGTACTCCATAATTACTGCAAATCTCAAATATAAACGATTAAGTACCAATTCTTGCAATAATTATATTAAATGGGTAATTTACATGGGATAAATGATGCTATAAAAGTGACGTTATTTGATGTCATAAAATTTCCCTCCACTTGAATCATACTTGTCCTCAAGTAGCCTTTAGAAATTTTTGAAAATGTATCCCTAAGGATTTTTTCGTTAAACATTTATTCGTTTAATTACTAGTACACAACCAAACACCTAACGAAATAGGAAAATAAAAACTCTCAATTCTCTCAACTAATCTATGTTGTAACATTTAACTAGTTCGCGCAATTGCTCGGTCATGACGAGTATTCTATCATAGGCTTGGCAAGGATACGCATCTCCACCACTAAAGCTAAGGAGCAACAGGTTTATAAAGGTAAATTAGGTTTAAAAGGCTTAAAGGGTTTGATTACTCTTTCTAATCTCTATCGATACCAATATTCCAGAAAAGGTGAAAAAATCACACACACACCCCCATAACGATGGGATAGACACATATGACTGCATTTGAACCATAACTCGAATAAGCTAAAGAATATGACCAGTAGTCTTTACCAAAAGTCGTAAACCAGCAAGGGTGACAAACCACATATACATATCTATAACAATGGAATAGACATACATGATTGCATTCAATTCCCTCACTCGAGTAAAACCAAGGGTTAGGACGAAAAGTGATATAGGGTATGGATCTTCTAATCCTTTCTCCAAAAGTAATAAACCAACAAGGCGGACAAAATCACACATTAATGGCCGTAACGACGGAATAGACACATGTGATTGTTGCATCCTCATTCGAATAAAACCTAAGGGTTAGATATTAGGAAAAGGAAATAATTGTTGTTTAATAAAAAATTACAAAACAAATAGACTAAGTCCAAACAAATAAGGTACAAGTTGCTAGATACTTTCTCGACCGTTACCATGATAAAGACTCAGAAATATTTACACAAACGTCTTGATCATAGATCAACAAAAACAACCTTAGTTGGTGTTCCCGTAACGGTCAACTTCCCAATCATCCCATATTATACATACTTTTACAGAATCAAGTGGCGATATCTACCACTTTATACACAACTCTACATTGTCGATTTCTAATACGTATCAATGAATAATCGATCGTTCAAATAATACCATCAGTTTAAGTTTAAGAGAACCGAATATCTTCAGAATTCCTCCTCTTTTTTTGTTGCAATTTTCTAATTTTTTCGTTTTTTCATACTACACTAAGAATCCTCATATAATTTCACGAAAAATCCACCCCTTCATGATCATAAGAGCTTGGTTAATTTCTTCCATAATTCTTCATTCTTCGGACATACCAATAATTGTGATGGTAGTAAAAATACATGAGTTTGACTACTATTTACATTTCCATTTGCAATGTGTAAATTTTCCCAACCATACCAGAGATAGAAAATAACACAAAACACAAGAAATACATACTTTACACAAAATCAACTAGCAACTGATAAATGGACTTAATCTAACAGGGTAGGCTAAGGTGTAACGAAACAAATATTGGGTTGTATCCCTAAGGGATGGCTTCTACTAGTTTTTTTCTAGGGGTGTCTTACTCTTAAAATAAGAGTAAACAAAGGGTTTATACGAGGGTTAACTAACCAGTGTAGTTAGCTAATAATACAACATATATAGGCTTTCTCGGTGTAATCCTAAAAATTTACCAGTTTAAACAAGTTACTCCATCTAAATCTATAGTACTCATTATTGTGGTCTCGAATAGATATTCCAAGCCAAATTCTAAAGTCTACAAGATCACTGACACACTCATATTTTTGTGGGATTTTGGGTAAATATTTGGAAACGGATAAGGCTGAATCCTCACAATATCTAATAAGGGTTATGTGCGCAGGTTATGTAACTAATAATTTCACAAAAAGTATGCTTGAATTATTTTTTTTAATTTAGCCATAATTTAAGCATTTTATTATGAAAAATAGGACAAGTAAGCGTTCAAATTCTCCTCCCCACTTGAATTATACAACGCCCTCGTTGTATAAATAAAACATTAAAAACGGGAAATTAAAAGAATTAGAACGAGAAACTCCCCTGGAATTTGCTCGATATGATCCTCCATGTTGCGATTATGAGCAAGAATGTGTGTTGTAGAGGCGTCATAATGCCTACATGACTACAACACACATTAGGTTCCAGAAAATACTCCACCAACGTCGTCTTCAAAAGGTTCATGTATACAATATAGGAAAAAAAGTACAATTCTATCTCCGGATAATCGTTTGGTTAGAAAATAAAATAAAAACCTAAAACTATACAAGAAGTCGATACGCCGTATCCATACCCCAGGATACGCCGTATCGATACCTGTATAAAACAATCCTAAGTAAGGGTCAGAAGTCGAATACGCTGTATTTGTTTATCGAATACGCCATATCGGCCAGTCTGACAATAAAGCTTAAATTGCTGAAAAATAAAGACTGGATAACGTCCAGGTAGCCAATACGCGGTATCCATGGGGTTTGGATACATAGTATAGACAGTCTGGGAAGACAGACTCGATAAGAAAATTGAAAATACATTTCGGGTTGTATTCCGACAAGCACTTTTGTTTACAGAAAAGCCTTTAAGTTAGACTTGCCCCAATTTACTCACATCCTTATAAAACAATTTAGGTTTGAACGGGATGCCAAACGGCACATATAGATTATTAATTATAAAAATGAATGGCATCCCTTTGTTAAGATAATTCCAAGTCACGATATTATTATTTAATTCCTTGATAAAAATTTTAGTAGTAAGAATTTTACTAATTGTATCATGACTTATTTCCAAAAGCTTATTTGACCCTTATGCATAGGCACCAACATCAGTATTTATTACATTATCCTCCAAAAACTGTTTGATATCGATTTTATCATCATCATTGTCCTTATCCGATTTCAAATTATCAGGATAAATTACGTAAAAAGGAAATATATCATTAAATTATATAACGTTTTGTTCCTCACCATCACATTCAGACAACGATGTTTCATCAAATTCATCGATATGTTAAGGACTTACAGTAGGTTCAGAGAAATCTAACTTAGACGTTGTAGCATCATTGTAGGCAATGGCTGGGAACTCATTCTCAAAATCTTTAAAGTAGCCAAAATCATCAAAATAACTGACCGTAGGTTCGGATGACGGAAACAAAGGCATATTGACTTTATCATTATCATTTTCCGAATCCGTTTTCAAATCGTCCACATAAATTATTTTATAGGAAAATGAATTTTTGTCATAAATTACCATGTTATCTCATCGTCGATTCGTCAAACGATAGTTCTAAAGTCAATTTGATTTCGTTAAGAGGACTTACCATGGTACACCAAGAGCGCTACTTCAGATGTTAACGCGTCATTATAGAATATAGCTAGGAATTCAGTTTCAACGGATCTGAGGTCGTGAATGTTTTCATCACACCAGATCTTACCATACATAGCAGTTTCCCAGTTATACATCTTACCACGCCTACGAGCTTTTTCTTCCACAATCATGATATACTCTTCCATAGTAATGTTAGGGTTGTCTATTTCCTGTAATAAAACATCTAAGAAAGATAATGGTCAAATAGACAAATACGTCTGAATACGCCGTATGGATTAGAAAAACTTTATACGCCGTATTCAGCATTCGACTCAGAAAGTTACAGCGAACTGTAATAATGCAGAAAAAACACGCAAACACACAATATGCAAATATACAATGCAGAAATCAAACACACACAAATATGCAAATTAATCTAAACTAAACTATATCTAAACTAAAACACTAATAAAAACAAGAACTAAACAACTTCACTCCCCGACAGCGGCGCCAAAAACTTGATGTGTCGTTGTGCGTAGGTATTATTGTTATCAAGTTTTACTATTTATTTTATGCTGACTATACCTATAAACAACACTCTACCAGGCAGTGTACCCTATCAGAAGTAGCTTTATTGGTAAGTAGGGTGCCGATCACTAAAAGCGAGAGCGTTAATTCTTAAGTCTACTAGTATTTTAGCTATCTATGTTAGTTCTAATTTATGTTAATCCTAAGCTAAACCTAAACTAATGATAAAAAGGGGGTTTCAGTCTGAGAGACTAGCACAGTTTGGGTTATCTAACCTAGGGTTTTGATGACAAGTAAAGTAATAAACACACACAAGAAGATGAACAAACGATAGAGGAGCGGTCAAGAACTAATGTAAGGAAAACATATCAACCATGAATAATCCGATAAAACGCATGTTTGTTTATTTAGTGCAATGAGTGCTTATCTCTAGGCGGCATATCATTCCTAGATTTAGGCGGTACTTCTTCCTAAAACCTAGACACGTAGAATCCTGTCACAATTAAACGCATCCGCATAAAGCATCCTATTTGCTGATTATAATCTATCTTAGGAGATTAATAATGGTGATCTTATTAAACCCTAGCTCATCGAGACTTTACCCACTGACTGCTTAACGGCTCTTTGTATACTAGTAGTCCACTGTCCAAGTCTTTACCAAAGGAATTAGTACGTAATTTGTTGATCCTAGGTCACCTGCTAGTCCAACTTGTTCACATAAACCAATGGTAAATATAGGTCAATATTTGTGATCCTATTACTCTAGATATATAAATTGCAGATATGAAGATATATCCCAGACTCTTAGCCTACACCCAAACAACACCGAAGTTGCAGCGCAATAAATATGTAGGACTAGACCAGTTGAATGATAGGTCGCATACTTAAGCACGTAAACAAGTATAAATTGATCAACATAATCAACAATCAACGATAAATTAAGCAATCGATATAAACAAACCAAACATTAAACCTTCATAAACATGGCTGATACCTAAAGGTATCAACCGATAGTCATTGTAAAAATACACGCGGTTTCATATATGAACGATTAAAATAAAGAAACCTTAACCAAACGCGTATTTGGTTGTGCGATGATTACAAGAGTTTTCCTATGATCTTGAGGCTCTTTTCTGACCTTCTATGCTCCTTTATTCGTCTGCTAGTCGACTTGGTGGTTTAGGGCTTCACTTGCATACCTAAAACTGAGTTTAGGATGTTGTATTTATTGAGTCTGGAAAAGGGTCAATACGCCGTATCGAGCGATGTGGGATATGGCGTATTGGGGATTTCTTAGAGTAAGGACCATGGTTAATATCTTTTAGAATCTTCTGGTGTTTGACCTTCGATACGGCATATTAAGTCATCAGGATAAGGCGTATTGGGTCTTCAATCCTTTGTGATTATCCGTGAAATGTAGGCACGGATACGCCGTATCTTCTTGATGGATATGATGTATTGAGGTAAAACCAGTTGGTTTTTCTTCGTTGACTAAAGTATTATATACGGCGTATCGTTGATGTGGATACGGTGTATTCTTCAAAGTCAAGCAATGGTCTTTTAATTCGTCAAAGTCTTGGATACGTCGTATAGGTCTAGATTAATACGACGTATTTGCTGTCAGATCGGTAGACTTTCTCGAACTCTTCGTTTATGCTCCAAAATGCGTGCCTTTTAGCTAATCTTCACAAAGTACTCCATAATTACTGCAAATCTCAAATATAAACAATTAAGTACCAATTCTTGCAATAATTATATAAAATGGGTAATTTACATGGGATAAATGATGCTATAAAAGTGATGTTATTTGATGTCATGTCAAGCTCGAGCTCGAATTGGCTTGATTACAGCCCTAACTGTGACCGATGACTGGTGTAGACTGGAGGTGTGTTATATGAGTTAACAACCAAAGCAAGAGGATCTGGCGATCTTTGCCTCATCATTCGAACTTCATTAGCATGGGCTTCATGTTGCCTTAGATATGCGTAGAGCTGATTAAAGTTTGAGTTGTGCATATCCTTTGCCAACTTCACATCTGTAACAAACTTACTCTAATCCGGTTGAAGGTGATTCAAAAACTTTGTATTAACTTGAAGTGGTCGCATTGTCATCCTAATAGTGTTCATGTCGTTTATCAACTTAGTAAACCGTAAGTAATACGAGTGAATAGTTTCACCTTTCTCAGATGTAAACTTGTCAAACTTATTATACAACGTAGATTCTCTTTCTTGCAATGAGAGTTCTGAACCTTCCATAAGAAATTTGACTCTATCCTATAACTCCTTAGCATCTGTGTGGTGATTCACAAGAGCGTATACATCAGGTGGCAAACCCTTAAAAATGATGTTGGTTGCCTTGATGTCACATGCTTCACGTATCTTCTCTTCAGGTGTGAGATCATCCAAAGTTCGGTCTCTTGTTGTAGCAGGTGTGGTTGCAGTTCCTGGAACAGGAATCGTTCCAAACTGAAATGGACCTTTTTCGACTGACTCAAGAAGTTGTTTACCATGTTCTTTTCCACGTATGTAAAGACGCGTTCAACTCTGCCATGAATCATACTAACTTCTCTCGAGCATAAGAGGACGGTTCTCAGAGCCCGCAATAATAACATTCTCAGCCATTGTAGACATTGTTGACATAATGATTTGGTTGATGTGTGAAATGATGTAAAGGATCTTAAGTAGATTAAGTGATGTTTTTGTAGTTTGTTAAACTTGATTGCTTTAGGTAACATGTGCTTAATTGTGATGCTTTGTAGCTTTAAAGGACTAACGTTGTAATTATCTTGGAGTTACAAGGACTAGCGGTTGATAAAACAAAGTTATGGACTAATGTTGAAATTAATTTCACTTTCAGGGACCGAAACTGTTAAGGACGAAAGCTAAAAATGGTTTCACTTTGAGGGATCAAAACTGGCAAGGACGAAAGGTGAATTGAAGTTTCAAACTAGAGGGTAGAAATTGTAACTTTTGTTTAGGACAAGTGTTGTAAAAAGTTTGAAAACTGAGGGTTGAATGTGTAAATTCCAATTAGGTCAACCTTTTTAAACTAAAGCTTTCTCTCCAAAATATGCAACCCTTCTTCTTTGTTAAAAAAACCCAATCCTTGATCAAATCACCTTATACACTATATCAAACCACTTAACTTGAAACTCAAATTGCCTTATCCTTGGTAACAAATCGCGTGTTTATGAAGGACAAACTGCCTAATAAAGTTTCAAGGTTAAATCGCTTAACTTTGAAACAAACTGTAACACCCCCAAAATCTGATATGCAGCGGAATGGTAACATTGGGGTGCTACGTCAAAGTACAACAATCAAGATATAGGAAACGACCTAAAAATGGCGTTTTAAACAAGAACATTCGATGCATTATAGCAAAATCAGAGTTTATACATTAGGTCCCATAAGTTTTGAAAAGAAAAGACATACTACATAAGTTCTTTAAACAAAAGCTTAATAATCCCAAAAGACGACATAAGTTTTTATAGATAAAGTTGCATCGAATTTAATTAAAACACAGAATCCGTTTTCATCGATATCCATCACGGCTCCCATCCAAGCTTATATCTGAGGACCTGAAATTAAACATGCTAAAGGTCAACACAAAGGTTGAGTGAATTCATAGGTTTATAAGTAAAAGTGTGGACCACAAGATTTAAGTAATGGAGGACTAAGTACATATTCCAAAGTCCAAAAAACATGTATTATTGCACTAAGCTCATGACCCGAAGCCTTAACTGTTTTTGCCCCAAGTGAGTAGGGTGTCTGCCAAAACAACCTATAAGTTATTCTCAATGTTAAATGCACCATGGTCAACTTGTGACCAGAAATTCAAGGTGGGGATTGTTAGTCCCGATAGATCTATCCACAACACTAGCGCTCACAATAGTGGTAATTGACGGTTCATGATATGGTAGGGACTTAGATGGCACTGTGGTAACTTATGCAATAATATGCAGGTAATAATCTGGATAGCATACAGTTTAAAACAAAACACTTGTGTCCGTAGTAAAACAAGCATGTAATTCCACCCCGTAGAGTTTATAAAACAAGGAGATAGAAATGGGGGCTATGAACTCACCTTAGGAGTGAAGTGATGAAATAATCAGGTAAATGGCAGAAAACGTATCACGGAAATATCCGAAAGCAACCTAAGTAAATATGGGTCGTATCAGTACTCAAGTACGTCGTCTAATAACTACCATGTACAATCCTATATAGTTATCATCATACTATCGTTCGGGCTATCATAATTAAGAGGTCATGACATGACGTACGAGGAGCTAGGATACTTTAAATCGTAAATCCAACAGTTCGTCAATACGACATCCGAAGAGGCCTCATTATGAAATTCCCTAGTAATATAGCACTTGATAACTAATACCACATATAGGTCTATATAGCTCAATCACCATCTAATTGTTTTGGAAAAATTGGGTTGATTAAGTAAAAACGTTTATAATTATCGTTTTAGTAAATATAACATAACTTTTGCGTTTTAAGCCCTAATTTGACGTTTCTTATGCCCACGCTTTCGTACAAAGACGAGTGATCAAAATATTAGATATTAAAATTTTCAACTTTCTGTTGTGAATAGTAATTTTACTGTTCACAACAGCTATAAACCCGTTTTTACGTTTTAATTAGCGTAAAACTCGTAAATGTCGTATTTTATTCGTTATAGTTCCGTTTTTAGCGATTCTTTCGAGTACGATCTCGTATTTAAAAGTTATATCATATATTTGATGTTTTAAAAATATAACTTTCTGTAATGAATAGTAATTTTTATAAAAATAGTTTTATAAACCCGGTATTAACGTAAATCGTATTTTTATCGTATCTTTTTCGTTATAAATCGGTTTTTCAAGTTTCTTATCATTTTGGAATCGTCATGAGGCGTATTATTTTTATAAAAAGTCAAAACCTACTGTATAAGTGTCGAATTTAAACAGCCCTTTATTATCCAAGAGTATACTTTCTTTAAACACTTTAAAAACCCTAATTTATACATAATCATGTTTATACTTAAACAACATGTTAACATACTTATAGATCCATTATTCCATGATATATACAACAACATGACATAAGAAAAAGTGTATAATTTCATAACCATAGGTAAAAACTCTTTTTACATATTCAAAGGTTCTAAATGGTGATTTAGCTATAAAGAACATGTAAACACATAAAATCATGAAATGAAAAGTATAAAGGTATTTAGATAACCTTAGGAAGGATGAATGATGAAGAACAAATGATCTAAACCCTTGTTTTGGATATCAAACCCGAGATTATAACACTAGAAAAACCCTTAATCCTTTGAAACCCGAATCTTGCACAAACTTTCTTAAATCTTCGAAACGAGAAATCAACCCTCCGATCTTTCTTAGAACACCTTAGAATAGATGTAAGAACACTTGTATTTGATCTAGAAAATCAAAGTATGGATGTGTTATGGAGATGGTTTTGAGCCGTGATATATGATGAGAGAAATGAGAGAGATTTTTGTGTTTTACACCTTAGGAATGTGTTTTGTATGTTTTTCTTACTAGTTAAGCCTTTATATAGGGCTTAACTAAGGTTAAGAAACTCTAGTTAAGTTAACTAGGGTTAAGTTAAAGGAAAATATCTAAAAGATATTTTAGATAAATATCTAATAAATATCTTATAAATATCTAATAAATATCTTATTAATTAAACGCGAGCTATGACCAAGGTCGAGAAATAAATATGACGTGGTTCATAAAATGATATTTTATGATCATAAGAATAATAGCGAGACATGTCGTAAATTTTTACGATGCTCAAAACGATTAACGAACGCGCGATCAACCGTTGACTCGCGAAACGTCAAAAATAAAAATTATCAATTCTTCTCCAAATTTTTCATAATAAAATACGAAAATATTTATTATCGACAAATAAAATGTTAAATGTCGACACTCACTCACGGAAACTCGTAAAATAGATGACGTCGAAAATGACCTGAAAATATGGAATGTTACATTTTCCATATGGAAAGAGGCATAAGATTGATGCTTGCACCAAGATCGGCCAAGGCTGAGCATTCAACCATTCCCTGAAAATCATACGGTATAAGAAACTTGCCGGGGTCTCCAAGTTTTTCGGGCAACTTTTTTAGGATAACCGCCGAACAATTCTAATTCACCGGTGTTTTGACTAAATTAAATAATATTTCTTTGTTATTTAGGAAACTTTTAAACATTGAAGCAAATTTTGGCATATGAAGAAGAGCATCCGCGAAACTGAGCTCAAAATGTAATTCACAAAAGATTTCAACAAATTTTGAAGCTAGAATATCATCTTTTTCACAGAGCTTTTGTTTGTTGGCTCATGAAGGATAAGGTATAGACGGTTTAGTCTTAGGAGCAACAACGGGCTCATCAATTAGAGCTTGAATTTAGACTACCGAAGGTTGGATGTTTTTGGTACTCGGTAGCACCGTATCCTTTGTCACCTCAGGTTCCCGTTCCACCACCTTGGGAAAAGGAGAGAAAGGAGGTGGAATTGGGGGTCCGTCATAAGAAATACCACTTCGGGTGGTGATTGCTTTCAAGTCACCCCTCGGGTTAGCACCGATGTTTCTTGGAAGTGAACTCGAGCCCGAAGAAGAAGCGGTATTCATTTGGAAAAAACTAGCCATTATATTCTTA
>BQNB010080370.1:3369-29955 GCA_026074375.1 Tanacetum coccineum
TACTAACTCCCTTTTGCATGTAAGCATTTGTCTCCATATAATCCATTGCATCATTAACATCATCTGTGTGTGCAGTTGGAGTAGATTTGGCAGATTTCCTCGCCTGTTTGGATACAAACTCCTTTTGTATCCACTTTTGCTTTAGTAATTTCTTTCCTGCCAATATTTGCTTCATGGATACACTCTTCATCCAAGATTTGTGATGTGTGATAATAGGTTTAGGCTTCTTCTTTAGCTGCTTGATCTGAGACTTCAAATCTTTAATTTGTGCAGCTTGAGTTGTGACCTGTTTACATAAAGACACACAAAGATCATATACACTTTGGAGTGTCAGTCCATCCTCATTTCCTAATAGGGATCTATCACTGGATGACTGACCTCCATGATTCCCACCAGAGCCTTCTGGAATAGAATCAGGAATTAGGTTAGAAGAAGAAGGTCTGAGGGATGGGTTGGGTCTTCACTTGGATGAGAAGGAGAAGGTGTGGTTTGGGTTTTAGATGGTCTTTCTAAAACTGCACCTTCATCCTCTGTTGGTTGAGCCAACATAGAAGGAAATATAGGGGTCACATTCCTATAAAAAAAATTACCCTTTTTAACCCTAAAAGAGAAAACCTTAGTAGTCAAAGTATTAATAGGGAAGTGGTCTAAGGGGACAGACACATTCTTGAGTGGGTTAGTCAAAAATACTAGAATAAACCTTGGGTACATGACAAACTTTTTCTTTGCATCCAAATGCCTCATCATACCATCAAAAATTAGTTTTGAAAAGTTATAAACTTGATTAACGGTACTAAACTCCCTTTTTATTCCTTTCTTAGCACAGAATTCATTCATAGCATGGTTCTTAAACTTTGTCCCATTATCACATCTAATGATTTTAACATTATGATTCAATTGGTTTTCTAAGCCTATGATAAGATTACAAAGGATTTCAGATGTTTCATCCTTGGTAGCTAAGAAAAATGCCAAACTAAATCTGCTAAAATCATTAGTCACAACCAAGTAGTACCTTTTCTTGTTAATATTTTCTATAGAGACAGGTCCAAATAAGTCCTCCATATGAAGTAAATTCTAGGGGCTTTCTGATGATTTTCTTTCTAACTGGTCCTTACAGGAGGGCCTTGTGTTACTTACCTCTTTTTGGAGGAACACATGTGTAGTCATTCAACAAAACTTTTAAGGTAAACTTAATAGGTGACCTTTAACAAGTTTGTTTATATTTTTGAAATTCACATGACTTAATCTCCTGTGCCATAATTTAGACTCATCTGCTATTGCATTTGCATATAAACAGGTTATACCTCTAGAAGGAACAATTTTCTTTAAATCTAAGCTGTTCAATCATATTTCTAGGAGCTTACGTACAACTTGACTTTATCAAGAAAGCTTAAGCTAGGAGACAAGATAAGCTTTGTTGCCAGTCTTATGGCTAGAGCAACCTACTATCCACCTACATGATCTGTAAAGATCTTGGAATTGCCCTCAAAAGTAAGAGAATTTGTATCTCTTAGGGATCAAGCCAATTACAGACTTGGTAAATCCCTTTTGGGTCAACATACTCAACCTTCTTGAGCATGTAATGGTCTAGCAGTCTTTGGTCACATGATCCAAGTATTTTCCCTTAGGCCTCAAACCATCTTGATTTTTAAGGTAGTATCCAGCTTACCCTTACCAGTATATTTACCTACTGCTCTTGTCTTAGTACTAGTCATTTTTGACCCCAAAAGTTTTAACATCTTGTTGATAAGTCTTTGGTGTCTAAAAGCTAGTTTTGGGTTAGTAAGACCTTGATAGGTGAACAGAGCCTCTTGGTCTTACATTTTCCATTCTGGTAAATGGTCTGGTAACATAAATAGGGCATAGCTAAGTACTAACATTTGGGTCTAGCAGTACAAAAAGGCCTAGCTTATTACTAACACTTGGCCTAGCATTAGAATAGGCCTAGCAGTACTAACACTTGGCTTAAAAGTACAAACAGGCCTAGCAGTACTAACACTTTGGACTAGTAGTTAACATAGGGGCCTATGCAAATCATGTTCTTTTTGCACTCCTGATGGGACAACAGTTTCTTTTTAATTAAATGTGGGTATTTGAAAAGTTTTGATGATTAATCTTTAAGTATTATCCATACTGTTTTGCCCTCCCTTTGACCACTATTAACCATATTTTTCAGCTTAGGCTCTTGACTCTTTTTGTCATTAAAAATTACAGTCTTTGATCAAATGGTCAGTACTTTTACAAACAAAACAAGCTTTTACTTTCCTAAAACCAATTCCTTGTTTCTTAGAATTTTGACCATTTTTATCATCTCTAGTCTTAACTGTTTGAGTCTCAGGTCTAACTATTAGCACTTCATACTCTTCTTCCTCATCATCTGAGTTCCAATCCTCAATGATAACTCTATCTCTGTTAATCTTAGGTATTAATCTTTGACTTAGACACAACTGTTTCATTGACAGACTTAGGTTTTACTATAGATGCTTCATTTGTGGTACCTACAGTCATGTTAGTTTCAGTTGTCTTAGACTTTATGATTTTATTTCTAAAAGCATACTCATCTAGTCATGCAAATGATATATCAGCTCTTGGAGTTAGTGGGTTCCCTGTAATTGGAGGGGGAACAACATGATACTCATTTGCTTTAGTAAACCTATTATTTGCTAGTATGCTCTCTTCATCACTAGACCTTACCTCAAAAATAGTCAAATTGTTATCACTATCAGTTTTAGATTTATTACTCAAATCATACATTTGTGTGCCAAACTCTAATTCATTTTTATCATGAGTACTCATCTGACTATTGAGTATCTTAGTGAGATTCTTTGATGACCCTTACCATTTTTCAATCTTGAGTTTCAATTCATCTCTTTCCTTAACAACCTTTTCTAATTCCAGATTTAAGTTGTTAATTTTTATTTCTCTACACTTAAGATCATAATTTTGAAACTCATATCTCTCACCCTAAGCTAATTCATTCTTTTCATGTCCAAGAATTCTAGCTTCTAGTAACTCTAAGGCTATTTCATAACCCCTAATTTCTAGTTTGGCTTTGTTATGCTTTTCTCTCTCAGTATCATAGTTCTTTTGAAGACATTTAAATGATTCAAGACATTTAGAACATTTTTGTACCTCACTATCAGAAGAACTTGATGAGTTTGATGAAGAGATTGCCATCAAAGCATAGTTGACTGGTTCAACTTCAAAATCATTGCTCCAGTCATAGCCTCCTAGACCATCTTGAGCCACCAGTGCCTGAGATGAAGATTCAGTTGTTTGTGCATTGCTCCTGTCACCATAAGGTCTTCTTCCTTGACTCCTTCCAGATCTACATTCTCTAGCAAAATGCCCTTTTCTGTGACAGTTGTAGCACTCAATCTTTGACTTATCAAGAGAAACATGTCATTTTTCTTTGAAGTCCATATTTCTTCCTGTCCTCTGAATGAACTTCTTTACTCTAACAGTCAACATAGCCACCTGCCATCGAAGATCTAATTCCTCTAAGTCATCTCCATCCATCTGCTGAAAATCCTCATTCTCAAGTTGAGGACTGGTTGTTGGTTGTGCAAGAAAGGAGTAAGCTATATCATGAGCACTTGGAGTAGATGGAACTTGATTAATTCCACCAGCAGTACTAACCCCAAAATCTCCACTGGCAGTACTAACTTCATTAGTACTGTTAGTATTCTCAGAGGAAAGAAAAGCCAAATTCTGAGAAGCAGAGTTGGAACCTGAAGACCTTTTCAATTCATCTTCATACACCCTAAGATTGTTGTAAAGGTCATCAATATCAACTTCATCAATATCTGGTTTATTTCTCATTATCAATGCTATTTGACTCCATGAAGGAGAAAGACTTCTTAAAAACTTCTGATTTATGTCTTCCTTTGATACATAGGCTCCATGAATTTCCAGTTGACTTATGAGTTTCTAAAATCTATCATAAGCCTTATCCAAAGTTTCATTAGATCCAGTAACAAATTTTCAAACTGATGTTTCAGAACATTCTTTTGCATCTTTTTGGATTCCTCATTACCTCCAAATCTAGATTTTATTGCAGCCCACAAAGATTTAGCATCAGGAAAATTGTGGAACTTAAGGAGGTACTCATCAGGTATTGCTAAGAGCAAGATGCTCTTAATCCTTTCTAGATTCCTTTTAGCAGCCAATTGTTTTGCAGTCTTAGGAACAAGAGGACTAGATTGTTCTCCTAAAGTTATAGCCTTATCTTTCAGATCGCCATTGACAATAATATCCCACAGATTATGATCTGTGTGACAAATGTATTGTCTCATCCTCATACTCCAGATATCGTATTCTCCCTTCTTAATGATAGGGATCTTCATAGCAGTGATTGTTGGTGGAGGAGTATCTTGATCAGCCATCTCTTTGATTTGAAGTAGTTCTGATTCAAAAGAAGTTCTTCTTTTTTAGATTTTCCTCACAAGCTCTGATACCACTTGTAGGATCCTTTTGCTTAATGGATCTTAACCTTTAGCTTGTAAATGGTTTGTTGCCTTAGATAAATCTAAAGTAACAATGATGAAACAATGATTAACCACTATTGATTACGCGGAATTTAATCAACAATGTAAAGAAGAATATAATCAAAACACTTTTATATTGAACTTTGAATCTGCCTAAGTTACAGATTACAAACTATGATTTGCTATTCGATCTCTATGATCTTTTGTAGAACTATATCTACTGACTATGCCTCTGGTTCCTTTTATAGACTAAGGAAACCCTAATGGGCTTTACAAAACGCGTATAAAGATAATGCATATCTTTTCCTAAGATATCTCATGCATATCTTTAACTCTAACTAATTTCTGCGTAAGCAGACTTAACTATTACACAAACAGTATTAACTATTTAATACTGCCAGTACTAACTATGATAAACCTTCTACCAGTACTAACTATTACACTAGCAGAATTAAGTCTGTTATACAAAATTCCTAACAATATTTTTAATAACATTTTATAAGTCAATGAAAATGTGAGACGTCGCATATTTAACCATCTATAGAAGGGGTATGTGCAGTTTATGTTATTCGCGGGTTTTTCGCGTGCTGTTTTGGTTTTTATCATATAATATTTGTATAACACGAATCCAAATAAACACCCTTTATAATAACAAATTTATAACACACCACTAAAATTGCACTTTACACTAAAAAATAAAAACAAAACAAAAAATCACACATACAAATTGTTTGTTATCACTATGGCGTGGTACCTATAGCATACGAGTCCATGCAATATGACGTTGTTATATGTAAAAAAAAATGCCCTATGACACTTTTAATGAGCTGCACCATGCACTTTTACACTAGACCCTAGTTAAACTGAAAAAATCATCCCTGTGGTTTATAGTTTATGGCACTAATCATCCTTAGCTGATACTATTGGCACTAATCATCTCTGAGTGGTGAAATGTTTGGCACTAATCATCATTGGAGGGATGATTTTTTCAAAACTTTTTGTTAAACTTTTTGCAAAATTCATCCCCAATAAGGATGATTTTTACCGAACACTTGACTCTCAAGGATGATTTTTTCCAATAGTTTTTGACAGGGATGATTAATGCCACAATTTGTCTAATTTGCAGCAAGCATCGACATCGGGTATTTAGACTGATAAAGCTCCCGTCTATGACTTAGATGGATCAGCTGAGGTAAACGAATATAACCATTGTTATAATAATGAGATATTTAATATGTTCACTCAAGAGGAGCAGTATACTGATCTACTTGAGCACATTCCTAAACCACACCAAATTTAACAGAATGACAAGAATGTTATCTCTGCGGTTCCTAGTGTGGAACAATGTGGGGGAACAGTAGAACAAAATATTGCTACTGTTGAGGAAACACATGCTTATTTTGAGTCATTATATAATAATTTAGCTATAGAGGTTGAGAAAGTCAACACGGTCAATCGCAAAATAAAAGAAACAAATACTGATTTGACCACTGAGCTTGCTAGATATAAAAATCAAGAAAAGTATTTTGAAATTAATCAAGAAAAATATGATAAGCTTGAAATATGTTACCAAAAGTCTATTTATCAAAAGTAATGTCTTACTAAAAAGATAAATTCACTTCACTTAAGTTCTACTAAAACGATAACGACTTTGAATGGAAAATGGCAATATCTAAATACCAGCTTCTAAAGGAAAAATCATACATGTTTCTTATCTTCAACAAGATGAAGAAATAGTTGAAGTCTGATTTCAAAATACACGGATGACGAGCTTCTTGATAATATAATTCAGATTGAGAATAGATAAGCCAATTAGTATATAAACTTTAGTTAAAAAAATATCTTTTATTTTTTTTTTTTTTTTATTTCAATATATTCTAATTAATCTTTTTTTTTTTTTATTATTTATTTTTTTTCTTAAGTTTATTTTTTTTTTTTTTTTCTTCTTTTTTTTTAATTGTTTATTTTTTTTTCTACATATTAAATTCTATTTTCTATGTTATATAAAAATAAGATTTAACAATATTTATATAATTATAAAATATTAATCTACTTGAGTGTCGTTAACTTATTACCAAATTAAAAAAAAAAATATAAATAATATAAAAAAAAAACAATAACAGAACGATAAAAAAGAAAAAAAAAATAAAAAAAAATAAAAAAAAAATATATAATCTAAAACCAAAAACTATTAAAAATGCAAAAAAACAAAAAAAAAAAAACCCCAAAAACCAAACAAAAAAAAAAAACACAAAAAAAAAAAAAAAAATATAAAAAAAAAAAAATAACAAAACCCAAAAAACGGGTCAATAAATTCAAACGATGCATATGCTTTCACCTAAGCCAGACTCGTTTAACCAAACTGAACAGAGAATGGCTTTGGGTTATCAAAATCCTTTGTATCTCAAGCAAGTTCAACAGAAACAACAAGGTTTGTATAATGGAAAAGTATTATTAGAAAAGCATGATCCTCCTATTGTGTATGATTCGGAAGAGACACTGCAACTTGCTAAAGAGAGTCACTTAAAAATGAAACAATTAAACAAAGAAATAAAACCGGAAAATTATGCAAAAATTAATCAACGTTTAGAGGTTTTGGTTTCTCAAAAGGCCAAATAACGTGAAGAGTTGTATTTTTTAAATACTTCCAAAACGGCCAGTGTTTCCAAATAAATTTCATTACCAAATGAAGAGTTTTTGGATGATACTTTTTCAAGTGTTGCACTAAATATTCTAAATGAGGTAAAAAGTACCATTGTGACTCTTTAACGTGTTGTTAAACAAAAAAATGACATTAGATATACACAATTGGTCGTCTACTGCTAACCAAGAGCTTCACAAAATTATAAATTTTTTTTTTCCCTATTGTTAACCAAGTTGATGCTAGAGTTAAAAATTTTGAAATACAATTTTTGAAAGAATCAGCTAAATTTTTTCGAGACTTCAAATCTCTTGCAAAAGAAGCTGATGAATCTCTTGCTAAGCACAAGTCTTTGGAATATGAAATCGAGCGTCTCTTGAGAGCACCTGTCAGTCAAGATATTATGTCAATTATGCAAAGTAATTATGTTCTAGATACATCAAATCTCCAGACTGAGCTTGAACGTACGAAATAAAGGGTTGAAAATTATATCATTAAAAAGAAAAATAAATATGCTAAACTTTAGAATGATTGGTATAAAAAATGTGAAGAATGAAAATATAACAAAATTTCGTATGATAAAGCTTATAATGACATAAAACAAAAGCTCAGTTAGGAGATCTCAAGGGTAAGAGTCAGGATACTCCATGTGTATCAGATACCCTTGATCCTTTGTCTCAGAAACTAGAAGATGAGAATGTGTCCTTAGAGTTTCAGGTTTTGAATTATGCAAAATAAAATGAACATCTTAAAACCATTTACAAGAACCTTTTTGACTCTATCAAAGTGACACGAGCTCAGACCAAATTAATAATTGACTCTTTGTAAGAAAAATTACATGACATCATTTATGTAAATGCTGCGTTAAGAGTCTAGTTATTTTATAAGGTTTCTGAACAAAAGGACACCACCAAAGGTACGAGTGCGAATACTAAGTTTACAAAGCAATCAATCTTGGGAAAACCACCTTCTTCTTCCAAATCAAAACTTTATTCTGTAACTCCTCTTCCAAAATCTAAGGTTATTCTCAAGGTTGGTGAGACGACTCTTTTTCAAAGCCAGTCACTTCAAACTCGGCACTTTCTACTCAAGAATCAACAGTTGTGGAAAATGACAAAGTGATTGTCCCCGGAATATTTAGAATTAATCCTCTTTAGAATTCTAAGGTAGATAACTTTGTGCCTAACAAACATGTAAAAGTAAGCGTTAGGATAAAACCGTTTACTGTTTCACAACCTCAAGTCTTCACTAAGAAATATGTGAATTCTAACACAAATGTTTTTTCTCCTACAGAAGTTTGAAGCACTGCTAGGACTAGATGACCACAGCCTAGGAGCAATCCTAAGAATGATAAGGTTCCCTCTAAGTCTAAGAGTAGTTTCCTCTCAAATAATCTTGAGAAAGTAGAAGAACACCATAGGAATTTACAGTGTTCTAAAACTCCAAACCATAGGTCATCAGAAGGTAATAACATTAAGCTTGCTATTTGAAATGAAAAATCTGAAGTTGTTTGTGCTACTTGTAAGTAATGTTTGATTACTACAAATCATAATGAATGTGTGTTTAATTATATGAATGACATGAATTCTAAAAAGGAAAACCAACATGCTAATGTTTCAAAAAGTGCAATTCAAAAGAAACATAAGCTAAATGTCAAGAAATCAAAGAAGTTAGGTTCCAACGAAAGACTTGCTTCACCTATGCCTAGTAAACCTAGAACTTGCCTTAGGTGGTTACCAACTGGAAGAATTTTTAACCTTTGTGGAAAAATAACTATATCCAGTAACACCGAGAGTAAGTCTGACACATATGTGTATGATAATGCAAGTGCTTCTAAATTCTACTTCTTTTCTTGATCCGAAGACAGACTACATGTATCCATCCGCTTTATGTTCTCTAATGTGTCTAGGAATGGCTTACGTACACTTCAGTGCATAACCTGACATTCAAATAAAAGGAGGGTGTATGCTTCAATGCGCTTTACCTTCAAAAGAAGATAAACCTTCTTGTTTTCCAAACAGTTGAACACAATTATTCAAGAAATTTTCAAAAGGATTTTCAAAATCTTTCAAAATTCTGTGTTCAACACTCCCGTCTCATGTCCATTTCAAAATTCGAATCATTCTTTATAAGCGAAGCAATTTTTGAGATGGAGCTATTAATGCTTTTAGACACATTCTCTTATATCTTCGTTTGTGTGTCTAAAACATTACACAACTATAAATATTTATCAGAAAATCAAAATATAAAACCTATAAAAACAAAATACAAAATCAAAATTTTTCAAAAATACTAAGTAAATGTTTATTTATGTACATTTATCCTCAGCAACGGGAAGTTCATATCTTCTCGGTCTTGAGCAAAGTCATATAAACATTCAAAGTTTTGAATGCTTAGGAGAAGTTTTAAGGAAATGATAAATAATTCGATAAATTTAAAATCATTTTCATGTTGAGCATAATTTTTCCAAGATATTTAAAAAAAAAGAAATTTCAAAATATTTCAAAATTGTGTGCTCAAGAAACTCCTACTCCAAGTTTTCACCCTAATCTTTTATTGAGGGGGCATAATTTTTAATAAATGAACCACTTGATATTAGTTCTTTCGGCATGATCTATTCTCTCATTGTTTGGTTAGTCTAAAAGTTGATCAACGTACATTAACTTGTATTTTAATTCATTTAGTAAGTCAAAAGTTGTCACCACATAAGCAATTTTTGAGGGGAAGAATAGTGATTAAAATGTGATCAATACAGATTAATAACGGATAATATCTCTTGAATATAAGTGTGTTCCCATCCTCGCATGATGCATATTATTGGGAATTATATTGAGTTGATAAGACAAAACAATGAAACAAGAACCGATGATTGGATTGTGGTACTACTAATATATGAAAGCAGTAGTATATATGTTGGTTACTACTGCTAGGCGTCATTTATGCTACTACTGCTAGTACTTGATAAGATTTCAGAAGATCTTCTTAAAGAAGAAAAAGGTTTAGAAGATAATTATAAAAGTTAGGAAGATTCATTTTTTTCATAATACTTATCTTTTGTAAACCTAATATCTCTATTATATAAAGAGATATCAGGTCATTAGGTTTAGGTGTGCAAAAGCGTGTGTGTGTGTGCACCAAACAAAAAAAATGTAAACACCGAATGTTGTAGGTGTTTTAGGCGTCTAGGATTATGTAGACGTACTGGTAATTGTGTATTAGCCTCAAGGTCAAGGTAACTTGATCTCGTTACAGTTTGTTAGATTTAACCGTTCTACTATTGATCAAAGTAGAATTGGGGCTTGGAGTAATTATTATAGTGAAGATAATGATGAAAATCTTGTTACAATAACAATGATTCTTTATTTTAAATATTCTGCCTTTGTTATTGTTCATCCTAGATTAGTTCTAATCAGATTGAGCTTAAACGATCCTAAGAACTATCACGTGTTTTAGTTTTATCAGGTGGTATCAGAGCCACGAGGCTCTCGATCTAATATCTACAAGGTTATTGAAGTCAAATATATGAAGATAAGAAGGAACTATGGAAAACCTTTAAGAAGAGATGTTAATCATGGTGAAAGAAAAGGTTTTCATAAACCCTAGTTCGATGAAGATACAAGGTACAAATTGTTGTTAAACATTTCTGTTCATCAATGGGTACATGTTGTTTTGAATGTCGTATCAAGAAGGTTACTTGAAGCAGCAGGCGTTCAAAGGTTTATAATGTTTTTAGGGTTCGTTTTCATATGCTGGCGTACATAAGTCTACAAACCCTAATTTACGTGTTTCCTTGTAAAACCCTAATCGTTATAGTAATGGTAGGGTTTTTGTAAAACCCTAATTTGTTAAAACGGCATATGAGAGGAAGGAGTATGGGAGGAAGGAGCACTTACAACTGCCAACGTGACTTACAACTGCCAATGGTGAAAAAGTTACCACTGCCAAGGAGAATTTGTATTGCTCGATGTGTGTTTGTATTGCCAAGGGAAGTTTAGTGCTGCTCGTTTGTACTTAATACTGCCATGGTAACATTACTACTGCTTGTTTGAACTTTGTACTGCTGCATGTTTATTTTTAATACTGCTCGACAAGGAATTAAGGAAGATCAAAGTTGTTAACAAGCAAAGATGTTGTGGCGCAATACTTTATTTCATGCCATTTGTAGCTGAGTTCCTTGATTCATTATGTTCGTATAACTATTGGAAGCAGTTGTGGAAACAAAGATTAATACTGCTTGGCTCAAAGTGTTGTTGTGTTTATTAGTTAAAACAGCCAACATACTTATTGCTACTCCTAAGAGATTTGATCTATTGCTGCCAAGCTTCTAAATGATTATGATTTAAAGGCTCGTATTTTTGGATTCATTGGATTAATTGGTTACGAAGAAGATTGTTTATAACTTATTTGACGATGAAGTGGAATTACTCGGGTACGTGTTTTATCATATCTTTTAGCAGGAGATAACTTGTTCGTTCTTAGAAACGATGTAATGAAGACTTGAAAAATCTAGCAAAGGTGTGTAATCTATAAACTTATGGTGCTCAATGCTCACATTTGCTATCACTTGTTATGTGTCTCATAGAAGATGAGGATTTTTGTCAAGAGATTGTGGTCTACTTATATTTCATAGATTTATTTATAAGTTTGACGTCACGTGGATAGTACAAGATATAAGACACAAGTTTGGGTTATTCTACTTCAGCATCAAGTTCGTTATACTTAGTTTTCTTCATCAGTAATCATTACATAGAGCCTACAGAATTGAAGATTCAAGCAATGGTTAACATATGGGTTTCAGGGGAAGCTTATTGTTAAAATGTTTAACCATTTACATGCATCATTGAGGTGAAGGTTTTTACTACTACTAATTTTTATCACTACTGCTAGTGTAAGTTTCTATTGCTCGAATTCATTTATACTTATTGTGCGACATGGAGGGTAATTCGAAACATTGGAAAGCTTGGATTAGAAGTGTGATACATGGTTTGTGGTTGTAAAGATCAAAGTTGCATACTTTAGTCCCCTATTGGATTATGACAAAAAGGGGAAGAAGGCGTTACAAAGATGATTTGCAACTTGTTGATCCTTAGTGGTATAGCATGGATTAAGGGGAAGCTTGTTTCATTCATATATATTAACTTCAAGGGAAGATGTTTGTGCTTATTTGTTTTGTCATTATCAACTAGAGGAAGATTGTTGGGAATTATATTGAGTTGATAAGACAAAACAATGAAACAAGAACTGCTGATTGGATTATGGTACTACTAATATATGAAAATAGTAGTATATATGTTGGTTACTACTTCTAGGCGTCATTTATGCTACTACTGCTAGTACTTGATAAGATTTCAGAAGATCTTCTTAAAGAAGAAAAAGGTTTAGAAGATAATTATAAAATTTAGGAAGATTCATTTGTTTCCTAATACTTATCTTTTGTAAACCTAATATCTCTAATATATAAAGAGATATCAGGTCATTAGGTTTAGGTGTGCAAAAGCGTGTGTGTGTGCACCAAACAAAAAAATGTAAACATCAAATGTTGTAGGTGTTGTAGGTGTTCTAGGCGTCTAGGATGATGTAGACGTACTAGTGATTGTGTATTAGCCTCAAGGTCAAGGTAACTTGATCCTGTTACAGTTTGTTAGATGTAACCATTCTACTATTGATCAAAGTAGAATTGGGGCTTGGAGTAATTGTTATAGTAAAGATAATGATGAAAACCTTGTTATAATAACAATGATTCTTTATTTTGAATATTCCGCCTTTGTTATTGTTCATCCTAGATTAGTTTTAATCAGACTGAGCTTAAATGATCCTAAGAACTATCAGGTGTTTTAGAAACATCTCAATGTGTAATAAATGACTTCTCAAACACGTTGATTGGGTTTTTAATGGTTTTATGGCTACTATGAAAATACCAAAGACAAACCAACTATTGTTTCTTACAATGTTATAAGGCGGTTAAAGGTGGGTATTTTGTTCCATGATCCAGCCAGAACCGGTGGGATCTACCCAGGGACACTGCATTAGATAGAATAGAAGTCCTTAGGTATGATCGAGAAAAGGAGTAGAGTAAGATTGGGAAGAATGTTATCCAAGGCATGAGTTATCACCGGAACAAACCCAACATGGTGATAATGAGGACGCATTGGAATAACATTGAAGGGGTTGAAGAATTAAAAAGAAATGTAAGGATAAAGGGTGTAAAGAAAGAAGCCCTCTATACAACTTTAGACAGAGACCGAGTCAATGCATAATCTATCAGTAATCACAAAGATGATTCTGGTATTAAAGACAAGTCATCATGGACCCAGTGATGCAATGCACAACCCATCTAATCTACTCTGGCTTCTCTCAAAAGAAGTTTGTTTCATTTCTCACGGAGATCAATACGATTCTATCGGCTTTCTCATTTCGAGATCGTTGATATTGAAAAGGTGGCAGTCTGCTCCAACCTTCGATCACCAAATAATAAAAGTGCACTTATAGAGTCTAGAGCTAACGAGATCTATCAAAAATATCATTATGACACAAATTACAATATACAATTGTTGTTCATCATTAAGAACACAACTTGTAGAAGAGTCCTATGCATTATCCTTGTGATATTTTCCAGAACATCAGAGTGATACTCTTTAGTATTTACAGTGACGATGAAAATCCATCCAGAGTCAACATCAAACAGCTCTACGGTAGGTGACTTGCGATTTCTATATGAATCAAGCTTGTGTCAACTGCATATCGACTTTGGTCCAATCAATGAATTGACGACTTAATCAGAAATATAGTAACTATCTGATTCACTCTTACCGTGTTGTCTGCTTTGAGACGCTTCAGTCACGAGAATGGCTAGTGCAGCTATGAAACCCTATCAATGAGATTCTTTTGAATTCTACCTCATCACACGCAGTATTTATACTGATTAACGGGAAACTGTGGTTATTGCAACCGTATTCAACGATGTGACAAAGACACTTTCGTTCATATATGTTTTATCACTAACCTATACATGCAGGTTTTCCTTACGTTAGCAGCATCTAGTCCATGACGAGTCAAGATTCACTACCACTCTGACACAAACAATGACGCTTGGGTACGTTTCCAACAATCCAGTACCGATAATGACCGTCGAGACTACCAAGTTCTACGGGCATTAAGTCTATGTTGAATGGAGAGATTAAGTAAATATTTAAAGTTACCACCCCGAATGATAGCATTTAACCTAATTATTCTCACATCGGCTAGTTCAACATCATAATAATGATCTAAGGTAGTTGGTGTGATATCAATTTGGGAGCTAAATGCAGTACAAAGCTTCTATCGGAACCAGTATCAAATAAGAGACAGAAGCATAGCGGTTGTTTAGAAGGAACGTACCCATGCACGACGATGTGTGAGTCTGGTTTTTCCCCTGCAATGTCCTACCTCATACAACCTTCGCTGGAGCCTTGCCATTTCCTACCTTGGTTACCCACATTGGTTGTTTTTCCAGCTTTGAACAATCCCTGTCTAAATTGTCCCTAGGCTCTACATTCATAGCAAGTAGGCTTTTGACCTGCCCCAGTACCCCTTTAGTTGTTAGCAGTGTTAGCATTGGCACTACTCCTACAGTCGTGAGCCAGATGGCCAACTCGGTTACACTTGTGGCATTTGGGAGCACATGGACCATCATGGTGATATGTAGCATTTAGCGCATAGGGTTTGTAGATCCCCCAGTATGGCTTCTTCTAATGACCAGTATCCTGCAGTGAAGGCCCGCCAGTGTTGTATGCCTCTTGTTTGGTTGTTGTTGTTGTTTGGTTTATACATCTTGCTTTCTTTTAATCTCTGTTTGACGTTTCAACAAAATTGATGGATTTTCTTATCAATCAGTTTAGTTGCTATTTCAATCGCCTCTTGCATTGTCTATAGGCTTTGTATTGCACTACACTATCTTGGATCATTGTCATGCAAACCAGCCGACATAATTCTCTCAATCTTGTCAGAAACTTCAGGAAACATTGCTAACATAAGAAAATGCCAGTTCCAAAAAACGTTGGTTGTGACCCTTAACACGGTTGTTACCTTTCACTTTCAATTCCACAACTCAGCCTCTAGTTTCTTAACTCGACCTCGTGAAGTAGCTAGTCAAGTCATATTCTTTTCGTGGACTATCCAGACGTTCATTTCTATTCAACATCATGACCAATAGTCCTAACATAGGATTTCCACCTCGTAGAGCACCTGCAAAGAAGGGTACAAGCGGAAAAACTTGATTTGGTTCTCCGACTGATTAGTTGCTTGAAAACTGACATATTTGTCCATTATTCCAGACCATTGAATCAATTTGACAAATCCTTCTGTGCCCTTGAAATTCAGAGGTTCCCACTTCATGAAGTCTGGGTAAGTGCACTCTCTAGCAACTCGTTCCGTTCTTCTAACAACTATCCCCGAATTATGGATGTCATCGCCATTCGTGTTTCGGTCAGCATCACATGCTGCCAAAGCATCAGTAACACCTTGGTCGATCATTGCCTTAAGTTGGAGCTTGTAGTCAAAGAAGTAGTGCAGTGAAATCAACGGGGTTGGCTTGGTGTTCCTTTTTTGGTGCCATTTTCTTCAATCATAAGAAAATATAATACCCGTTACATTTCGTAAAATCATAACCATGACATGACATATACACAATAAGTAAAATGAGATCACAGCACACAGTGAAATATAAAATGAATTGAAATTAATAATGGTGTAACTAAATCGACATTCATTCATAATAAATTTGATTACAGACATGACATAATACCACCATTCCATATATAATCTAGAAACATACATGACCTGATTCGTTACAAAATGATCACTACGATTAGGTTACAAAAGGAAATATAAACAACCTAAAGCCTTACTAGCTGGGAGTTACCCCGTAATAATTAGTAGGCTAATACAATATAGCTACAACATAACCAAATCTACGAACTGCTACCGGCCTCCTCCGGTATCTCTGGCTGTGCTGGACCGCTAGCGGGTCCCAACTGTCCCTGCAGTGCTGTCACTTATGTCTGCAGTGTACTCATCAGTCTTAGTGTCTCCACAAGATATGCCTGCCGAGTGCGATCTGCTGCTCACAAGGCTGTAATCTCTGACTGTTGTGCTACCACCTGAGTACACAATGACATAATCTCGAAACGTGCAAGGTCACTAGTATCCATAGACCATCCCTATACCTCACAGGAAAGTCTGGCCTCTCTCTTCATGAGTAAAGCAGTGTGAGCATGAGCACGTCTATCTCTCTGTAGTAAGTTGAGCCGACCGCTCATCAATGACCTCTCATCCTGTGCCTCGCCCAGTCTCACATAAATCTCATATGTTCCTGTCTGACAGTAGTAACAAAGTTGGTCATCCTCCGACCTAACTCTGTCTCATCAGTCGCCGGTGCCCCTAACATGTCCTTAAGCATCTCACCCCAAGTATCTGTAATCCCATAACCAACCTCTCTCTCTGAATCTCGCCTAATCTCCCTATACAAAGTGTCAATGAAACCATAGGCTGCCTTAAAACCTCTAGTCGGTCTAGTAGCAAGAACAGACGAGCTCTCTTCGACCTCATACCTAGGACCAAAAGCAAAACATAACACTTTCGTAGGTTGTAAGCAAACCTTGGGCCTGTCCGCTCCATGGTTAGTAGAGGGTAGCAGCAAAGATAATGATGAATTCGGTAAGGGTATAGGTAAGATATGTGGTGTCCCTGATGGTGGTGCATCTGATCTGGTGCGGGAGAGTATGATGGGTAGTGGTAATGGCAGTGAATGGGAGTTAGATGGTGCCTTAGCTCTCAGCCGGATCATAGCAGCTTGATATCCCAATGGATAAGTAGGACTAGCAGGTGGTGGTGGTGATGACAGTTAGTGGTGGTGATGGAATCTAAGGTAGTAGTGATGACCATAGGGAAAGTGGTAATAAAGGTGGAGTAGGTATAGCAAGAAGTCTAGCAACCTTTGTATCTGAAGGAAGTGATACGGGTGTCTGAGGTCGTATGGATATCCTAGTCGTAACACGGTGTATAGGTGCAGGGACAGAGTCGTCCAGAGCTGGGTGCTCTTCCTTCTCCTCTTCATCGTCCTCGTCCTCCTCCTTATTGTCCTCGTCCTCCTCCTCATCACCAGTCTCGTCTCTGAGGGGCTCCTCCTCCTCCTCATCATCATCATCTCTATCGGTGGGATAATCAGATGGATACTCCTCAGGATCCTCATCATCATCCTCCTCTGGATCCTCCTCATGATCGGACTCAGGGAAATATCTGGTGAATTAGCAGTGGGTGAGACAGCAGCAGGCAGTGGCTGCTCCTTAGCTGGGAGTACATCATCTTCCGGTGGTATAAACTCCGGGTATACCGGCTTAGGAACAAACTCTGGTAGAGGTGGGTACTCGAGACTCGGCACATAATCAAGAGATGGCGGGGCCTGAAAAGCGGCTACCACATATGCATACGGATCCTCTGGCATCACGGGTGGTCCATCGACTCCTGGAGATCCGATGTCTGACAAACCTCCAAATGGATTGGATACCGCGAAAAAAAAAGATGTGGTGTAGGTGACTTGTGAATCCTCTGAAACCGACAATGACATATTGAAAATCAAAAGTAGCTTATATAAGTATTTAATATAAGACTCTTATAGTAATATACATTTATATCATAACATGTATATCAATCATGAATGCATCTAGTCTAATCAACTAATGCAACAACTAGTGTATGTATGTCCCGTGAAAATCCCTTTGTATGAATGCAATGTTTGAAAACATTATAGTCCAGCAAAAACATTTGACCTGGTTCTCTATAACCTTGGCTCTTGATACCAATCTGTAACACCCCCAAAATGGATCGCAGCGGAATATGGGTCTGATGGTGGTACTTCATAGATCAATAACACAAGATATATATAAGAACGACCCAAAAGTCATTTAAAAATGGATACATTGGATTTAGCAAAGTGTTTGTTACAAAAAGCTCGAAGCTTCACTAGTTCAAAATACAAATTACAAGATTCTAGTCCATAACAAGTGTTCCCCAAAATGTAATGCAACCAAATCTTTAATGCATGACTTCCAAAATAACGACCACCAATGTATCCCTTGTCTTGTACCTTACTGATCTCCTGAGAAAACCAATGGCTTAAAACTCAACATATTGTTTAAGTGAAATTCAAAGTTTTAAAAATGTAAAATGTAGACCGAAATATTTCCCCATGATAATGCAAACAGATGCAAACATTACATAACATGTTGATTAACGTTACCCTAAGCTCTTGGACACTGAAGGCTTCGACATGGTATGAAATTTCAATATAAATGTGCCAGCATACCTATGATGATGTTCTAACCCGCAACATCCTATGTCCGACATGGTATACGTTCGTTGTCCGGCAAACCGGCACAGTGAGCATGACTCACCCGAACAGGGATGTCAATCCCAAATAGATCTATTTATAACATTCGCTCTCACAACAAGTAATTTGACAGTTTCAAGATAATGGCTCCAAAGGTTTATCTGCTAATCAGGCAAACACGTAATCGTAATGTAAAATGTCCACTTGCGTCCAATCGTAAAACAAAGCATGTTCTCACCCCAAAACTTATAAATCATTATAAATGTAAAACGTCGGGCTATGAACCCACCTTGAGTTAATGATAATCACGTACATCACAGAAAATGCGTCAGATAAACGCCGAATGCAACCTAATCCAATATAGGTCGTATAAGCACTAATCACTTTGATTAAATAATACCATATGCAATTCTATATAGCTACATCACCATCTAATCGTTTTAGTGAAATCACACTAATAAAGTAAAAACGTTTATAAATGTCTCTTTAGTAAAAACGACGTAACTTTCTCGTTTTAAGCCCGTTTCTTACGTTTCTTATGTCCACGCTTTCGTATTAAGATGATGTATCAAAATATTACATTTTCACTATTTGAGCCCTCTGGTGAATAGTGATTTTTACTGTTCCAAACTTTTATAAAATAATCATCGTAATCTGCTTAAATGTTCGTATTTTATTCTGTTAATAACTCCGTTTTTAGTGATTCTTTCGAGCATGTATTCAAAATTAAAAGTTCTATCAAATTAATGATGTTTTCAAAATATATATATCTGATGTGAATAGTAACTTTTATAAAAGTATTTATTATCGTAAACTTGCGTAATTCATAACTCCTTCGTTATTGATCCAAAAATTATGATTCTTAATGTTTTGGAATCCTAAAAATATGTATTATTTGAGAAAAATAATCATTTGTATATATCAGAAGTGAATCTTAAAGAGTTTTTATAAAATTTCTTTTATAAACGCGTTTATTATCGTGTAACTTGTAAATTACATATCTCCTTCGTTATAAATTGGTTTTTCGAGTTTCTTACCTTTTTGGAATCCTCATGACATGTAGTATTTTATAAAAATATAAAATAAATAAGTTATATTTTGAATTCTAACAGAATGTTTTGGTCCTTTTTGTAAAAATATGTTTAAACATTGATTTTATAACTTTTAGTTATGTACCACTTGTAACACGTGGGGGTGATTCGAAGTACAACACTTAATATCACATGTCTTACTTACTTAGGGTCCCTAGTACATAATTAGTCAAATTATTGTCCAAGAATCACAAGATCCATAAGTTTACATACTCATTTGTTCATGAACTTTTATATATACACTTTTTAGGTAACTTGTTTATATAAGCTTTTTATACATAAACCATACTTATACAATACTTATGTATCCATTATAACATGTTCTTAACAACAATATAGCACATGACAAAGTATATCATATCATGATCATAAGTAAAAATTTCATTTTTCATGTAAAAAGATCCTTAGATGGTGAATAACTATACAAACATTATATATGCATAAAATCACAAATGTAATGAGATTAAGGTTTTTAGGTAACCTTAATATGAAGTAGAATGATGAACAATATGATCTGAACCCTTGTTTAGTTAACAAACCTAAGCTTTCAACACTTGAAACCCCTAAATCTAAGTGAAACCCTAATCTTGAACCTTCTTGCTTTAACGCTTGTAAACTCCAAACCAAACCTTCTAACCACCTTAGGTTATCTTAGATATGATGTAGGAACACTTGTAAATGTTGAAATTTTTTTTTGTATGGGTTGTTTATGTTGTTTGATTTGAGCCGTGGGTTGGGATGGAGCAAAAGGGAGATTATGTTGGTTTTTCACATAGAAAATGAGAAGTGTGTATGTTTCTTACCTAGCACTTGCCTTATATACATACAAGACTAGTCAAAAGTGCTTAAGAAAGTCCAAGACATAAAGATAATACAATGGAAAAGTATTTGGGTCGAAATAAACATAAAAGACATAAGTTAATGAGGTGTCGAATGTAACAAGAACAAGTTTGCAAGTTTGTTGACATTTTTAATTACCCGCTTTTATATAATTATTGCATGAATTATTACTTAATTGCTTAAAGTTGTTAATTGCAGTAATTATGGAGAACATTGTGAAGACAAGCTAAAAGGCGCATATTTTAGAGCTTAAACGATGATATTTGAAGATTGCTTATTTCTGACTACATACACCGTATCTAGCAAAGAAGATACGGCATATCAGCGCCTGGACTTCACAAGAAAACACGTGCGTTCAATACCCAATACGACGTATCCTTCTGAATACATACCCCATATCCAGCTGGTCAAACAATCAAAGATCCTGCATTAAATGCAATTGAAGACAGTTATTACTGATTGATGTGAACGTAGCGTGCACTCCAAGAGATTTACCCCTATACGTCGTATTGACCTTACTCAATAAGGCGTATCCACCTATTTTCAGAGACTATAAATAGAAGACTCAAAAAAAAGTTTTCAGTGTGCTTAATCATATTCTCTATACCATAAACATAAAAGTCAATTTTCTGAAGAGACGAAGAGCAGCCAAGGTCAAGCATCGATACTAATTCCATAGAAGACACCGTGTAATTCCTATACTCTTGTAATCATTCGATTTTTGGTATCATTCGTTAACTCGGTTAGTTTGACTTGGTTGTTTGATTATACTTGTATTATTACAATGGTTATGGGCTAATAACCTCGGGTATTAGCCATCTTAATGAAGATATTTCGGAGACTGAGCAGTAGGTTGAGACTAGAATTTTGGGTGAATGAAAGAACAGGTGCAGATGTGGTGTGAGCAACATAGGCCCAGTGGATCAACAATAGTTGCAAGACTGCTTACTCTTTTCATGAGAGTCTTTTTGGCATGAGGCTCGGAGGCTTTGAGATGAGTATGATCTGAACAAAGGTGGTGGTTGAGAATCCATGATCTGTTTTGAATATACTCATACGTACCCAATGAATGCCGGAAGGTTGACAAACTTGGTGGTTTCATCTGAATGATTGGAATTTGAGCTGAAGTAATCTTCAAAATGGGGTTTTTTCATTCACAAAGCTTGTGGAAACCACAAAGAAGTCCCATGGATATGATTCGTTTCCAATAGAACGCAAAGCGTTCTTACTCATCAAATAGATCTTCCTTCCTTTGTTTGAATAGTCCTACCGATCCTTGCATGAGCATACTCCACATTATCCCAATCTCCTTTTGCAGTGCTTTAGTTTGATTGAGGTTTGTTGAAGATTATGTCAGAAGACCTTGACTGAGAATGATTTTCAGCTGAGTATCTAGCCATCTCAAGTTTACAGAATTGAAGATTCAAGAAATGGTTAACATATGGGTTTTAGGGGAAGCTTATTGTTAAAATGTTTAACCATTTACATGCATCATTGAGGTGAAGGTTTTTACTACTACTAATTTTTATCACTACTGCTAGTGTAAGTTTCTATTGCTCGAATTCATTTATACTTATTGTGCGACATGGAGGGTAATTCGAAACATTGGAAAGCTTGGATTAGAAGTGTGATACATGGTTTGTGGTTGTAAAGATCAAAGTTGCATACTTTAGTCCCCTATTGGATTATGACAAAAAGGGGAAGAAGGCGTTACAAAGATGATTTGCAACTTGTTGATCCTTAGTGGTATAGCATGGATTAAGGGGAAGCTTGTTTCATTCATATATATTAACTTCAAGGGAAGATGTTTGTGCTTATTTGTTTTGTCATTATCAACTAGAGGAAGATTGTTGGGAATTATATTGAGTTGATAAGACAAAACAATGAAACAAGAACTGCTGATTGGATTATGGTACTACTAATATATGAAAATAGTAGTATATATGTTGGTTACTACTTCTAGGCGTCATTTATGCTACTACTGCTAGTACTTGATAAGATTTCAGAAGATCTTCTTAAAGAAGAAAAAGGTTTAGAAGATAATTATAAAATTTAGGAAGATTCATTTGTTTCCTAATACTTATCTTTTGTAAACCTAATATCTCTATTATATAAAGAGATATCAGGTCATTAGGTTTAGGTGTGCAAAAGCGTGTGTGTGTGCACCAAACAAAAAAATGTAAACATCAAATGTTGTAGGTGTTGTAGGTGTTCTAGGCGTCTAGGATGATGTAGACGTACTAGTGATTGTGTATTAGCCTCAAGGTCAAGGTAACTTGATCCTGTTACAGTTTGTTAGATGTAACCATTCTACTATTGATCAAAGTAGAATTGGGGCTTGGAGTAATTGTTATAGTAAAGATAATGATGAAAACCTTGTTATAATAACAATGATTCTTTATTTTGAATATTCCGCCTTTGTTATTGTTCATCCTAGATTAGTTTTAATCAGACTGAGCTTAAATGATCCTAAGAACTATCAGGTGTTTTAGAAACATCTCAATGTGTAATAAATGACTTCTCAAACACGTTGATTGGGTTTTTAATGGTTTTATGGCTACTATGAAAATACCAAAGACAAACCAACTATTGTTTCTTACAATGTTATAAGGCGGTTAAAGGTGGGTATTTTGTTCCATGATCCAGCCAGAACCGGTGGGATCTACCCAGGGATACTGCATTAGATAGAATAGAAGTCCTTAGGTATGATCGAGAAAAGGAGTAGAGTAAGATTGGGAAGAATGTTATCCAAGGCATGAGTTATCACCGGAACAAACCCAACATGGTGATAATGAGGACGCATTGGAATAACATTGAAGGGGTTGAAGAATTAAAAAGAAATGTAAGGATAAAGGGTGTAAAGAAAGAAGCCCTCTATACAACTTTAGACAGAGACCGAGTCAATGCATAATCTATCAGTAATCACAAAGATGATTCTGGTATTAAAGACAAGTCATCATGGACCCAGTGATGCAATGCACAACCCATCTAATCTACTCTGGCTTCTCTCAAAAGAAGTTTGTTTCATTTCTCACGGAGATCAATACGATTCTATCGGCTTTCTCATTTCGAGATCGTTGATATTGAAAAGGTGGCAGTCTGCTCCAACCTTCGATCACCAAATAATAAAAGTGCACTTATAGAGTCTAGAGCTAACGAGATCTATCAAAAATATCATTATGACACAAATTACAATATACAATTGTTGTTCATCATTAAGAACACAACTTGTAGAAGAGTCCTATGCATTATCCTTGTGATATTTTCCAGAACATCAGAGTGATACTCTTTAGTATTTACAGTGACGATGAAAATCCATCCAGAGTCAACATCAAACAGCTCTACGGTAGGTGACTTGCGATTTCTATATGAATCAAGCTTGTGTCAACTGCATATCGACTTTGGTCCAATCAATGAATTGACGACTTAATCAGAAATATAGTAACTATCTGATTCACTCTTACCGTGTTGTCTGCTTTGAGACGCTTCAGTCACGAGAATGGCTAGTGCAGCTATGAAACCCTATCAATGAGATTCTTTTGAATTCTACCTCATCACACGCAGTATTTATACTGATTAACGGGAAACTGTGGTTATTGCAACCGTATTCAACGATGTGACAAAGACACTTTCGTTCATATATGTTTTATCACTAACCTATACATGCAGGTTTTCCTTACGTTAGCAGCATCTAGTCCATGACGAGTCAAGATTCACTACCATTTGCTCATGATCAACCAACAAAGATAAAAACATGATGAAAGCTCAAGTTCATATGTCAAAGTCTTCCGCGAGCTCTAATGTACAAGAACTTTCTCAAAGAACATCAATGATAATATGGCAAGCAGATCAAGTAAAAGATCAATTTTGAGGGAGATTGATAGTAAGCTTTCAAGATAATGAGCATGTGGGTAGAGACACAAGATCGCAAGATGGCATAAGATTCTAGGATAAATATTTAAAGATCGTAAAGTCAAGAATAAAGTCAAGGCCAAAGACCAAGATATCAGGATATCAAGGCAAAGATCAAGATCCAAGATCACAAGCATGCAAAAAAAATTCAAAAGAATTCCCAAGAACACAAGGCTCCATGATTCAAGATGTCACAAGAAGTGAAGCCATAAGTGCAATGACCACCCCTTAAGGGGAGATTGTTAGCCTCGTTTTTAGTAAAGTGATTGTCATTATATTTTCTTGAGCCTTGTATAGGAAAACATAGTTTATGGGAATTAATCTAAGCTAATTGGGCCTAGGTGTCAGGCTAAAGCCCATGTATTTGGCCCATATAATCCCTAACGACCCAAAAAGGTTCCAAGTCTCTTTGTAGTATAAATACCACCCTCCTAGCATGTTAGGAGGGTGTTGGTTACAATTTTCTCTAAGTAATCTTCCACTTTTTTCCTTTTACTTTCTCTCTCTAGTCTCATCTTTCTCTCTCTAAGATTTATAACATTTCGTGTGTATGTGATGTGTTTGATATACTCTAACACTTTTGGTTGTTGGTATGTTGAACGTATGATCATACTAGGTTTAGAAAAAAGTTTTGGCCTTGGCTAGAGGCGTTTGATAAAAGATTCTAGTTGGCATTTTATAGAAAAATGGGAGGATTTGTTTTTGCTTCTCTCTAAGTCTAAACCTCATTTGGAGTGTTCTAAAATGCTCAAATATCATGTACATACTTTTATTGAAGTTTCTACATGTGTCGGGTAAGAGGAAATCCGACAATTGCTAAATCTGTAAAACAAACTTCGCCTGTGGCATGCTGGCCAAGCGCTGATGCGTGCCCAGCGTGCCAAAAAAAAGTCCGGTTTTACAGATTAAGGCTATCGTTTGTGATTTTACGTTTTGAGAATGTTTATTTGTCATCATTAAAACATAAAGGAGATCCTAGTCAATGTTGCACCAACAATCTGCCCCATTTTGATAATGACAAATAAAATTTCAGAAAGTAAATAAAATTACAAACGTAGCAATGATGAAGACCGCCGTTGATGAAGTTCGCATCTTGATGTTGGCCTTGTAATTTAGTGAAGCTTGAAAATTTTCTTCACCTTATGAGTCTTATATAGCTTGTTTTTGGGATTTCATTTCATGTGATGACATTACGGAATTACCATAGTTTACTATACCACCATCGCAGGGACTAGAATAGACAATATTGTATACTTATGTATCGTATGGTGGTATATATATCCCTTCATGGATTCTATGGAGGGGTTGAGACTCTTGTAACATTTTCACTTTTTATTCATTTTACACATTTCTTTCTCTTACTAAACATGGTTATCTTGCGGTTTTAGTCTCCCGGACCACCGGATCAATGATTCTTTAGTTTCTTCAATTAGTAACAGAGCCTCGGTTTCATTCTTGGGTTGGGTCGAATTGATTATGGGTTCCGTGTCTTAAATATGTCACTTTTGTTAATTTGGTCATGTTTGTGTTCCTGTTTAATATGTCAAAAATTTATGTCCAAAAGAAAACAGTCCAAAGCCTTATATTATTTTTCTCCTGGTTTCAATAATAGGTTTCTGGATCTGGATCTGGATCTGTGTTGGTCAAATATCTAAAAGCACAAAAAATACTTTATCTAAACTGTTTGAGCTTATCTTGTAAAACTTTTTTGTGGCTATTTTATGGATTTAGCACAGCTTATTTTTGAAACATTATTCTGGGCTCATTTAAAGTTTTGAAGGCTGCGAAACATGTTTATTAAGGGTGCGAAATATGACATGTTTTGAATCCTGCGAAATATGTATTACAGGTGCGAAATATGACAGGTATTGTTTCGTGCGAAATATTACATTTCCTTGAAACATTACTCTGTCCGTTTTGTAAAAGACGTGTGAAATATTACAATCCTCATTTACTGCGAAATAAGTCACAACCCTTGACTCAGACCGAGTCAACTCGGTAATTACCGAGTTGACTGAGTCAACTCAAGTGAGTCAGTTTGACCGGGTGATGTGTCGTTGTGTGGTGTGTATTTTATTGTTTCAAGTTTTAAATTTATATTTTGCCGACTCAACCAAAAACAACACTTTAACAGACAGTGTACCCGATCGGTAGTAGTTTCGTGGTAAGTAGGGTGTCGATCACTAAGAGCGAGATTAAATCTATCAATTTAATTAATATCTTGGTTATCTAATCTATGTTAATTCTATT